>MCFH01000060.1:0-323601 GCA_002104945.1 Piromyces finnis | reverse complement strand
CTTTTGAAAATTCTTTAGAATTTGTAGAGATATTTAATCTGAGCTTTTTTCTTCTTCAGCTAGGATAGAAATTTTTATGGAGCATATCATAGTAGATTTATTGAATTGGATTAATCAATAATTGAAATTGTTAAATATTTATTAATTAATATAATAATACTAGGAATATTTATTATATTAATAATGTAGAAAAAAAAGGTTTATTTTAACTAGACAGATTGTATTATTAATTTTTATATAAAAGAAAAAAAAGTATAATAATTAAACAATTGCTGCATCTGTCTAAGTAAGTAGTTATAAAAATATTTTATTCATAAATCATCATAATAAGTTGCATGAAAGATTGCTGTACAAGTCTAATACCAGACATTTTTTTGCGTTTTTTTTAAATACTTTTGTATTTTTTTCTTTTCATCATAAAGATGAAGATGATGATACTAAATAATGATTTTGGTTCTTTTTTCTTCTTTTATATTTTTTTAATAATAATAAAAATTGTTTGATAGTATAAAATTTTTTTACAAGAATAAAAACAATATGAATCAAAAGAAGTGGTGAATAATAAAAAAAATTCATTAAATAGCTTAATTAATAATATGTCTGGACTTTGGGAAAATTTTTAAATTTTTTATTTATACCACTGATAGGTTCAGTTATAAATTATATTTATAAATGTTTTTAAGAGGATTTTATATCTACTTTCCAATGATCTTTTATTATTATAATTATTTACTATTTTATGAACTATTAAGTTCCATGTTTAAATGAGCTATTTTCTACTATTTCTACTATTTTAAAATAACATTTCTCCTATTATAATATTAGGTAAAAAATTCTATATGTACTATAAAAATATTAAAAGTTTCCTACATTTTCAATACATTATATAAAATTTTATTACATTACGTATACATTATTTGTTTAGTTCTTGTGAACGTTTTTTATTATTATTTTTAATCACAAAAAATATAAAATTTAGTATTATTAAATTTGAAATTAAAATTAAAATTTTAATGGTTAAGTTAAAAAATTCATCTATTTCTTGTAATATAAATGATATATTATTTATTCAACAATAATAATTAATATAAAAATGATAAAGATAGTTTTAAATATTTTGTAATTTATAATAATTTATGTCGATTGTGTGGATAAGTAAATATTCTCCTTTTAATAAATCAAAGACTAAAATAAAACGAAACAAAGTATATAAAAGAAGAAAAAAAGAACCAAAATCATTATTTAAGTATCATCATCTTTATCTTTATGATGAAAAGAAAAAAATACAAAAGTATTTAAAAAAAACGCAAAAAAACATGTCTGGTATTAGACTTGTACAGCAATCTTTCATGCAACTTATTATGATGATTTATGAATAAAATATTTTTATAACTACTTACTTAGACAGATGCAGCAATTGTTTAATTATTATACTTTTTTTTCTTTTATATATAAAATTAATAATACAATCTGTCTAGTTAAAATAAACCTTTTTTTTCTACATTATTAATATAATAAATATTTCCTAGTATTATTATATTAATTAATAAATATTTAACAATTTCAATTATTGAATTAATCCAATTCAATAAATCTACTATGATATGCTCCATAAAATTTTATCCTAGCTGAAGAAGAAAATATTGAACTAGATTGGTTTAATATCTATTTAATATCTACTACATTTTTCAATAATATTCAAAATAGTTTCAAAGTATCTTAAAAATAAAAGATAAAGAAAAGAAGAGGAAAATAAAAGTAATAATTAATAATCAATTAAATTGAAAACTTAGTATGAAGATTAAAACTTTCTAAGAAGATTATTAAATATTTATTAATTTCAATAATAATACTAAAAAAAAAGTTAAATAACTTTAAAGGCATACATATTTTTATTTATTATTATTTAATTATTTATTATTTTCTAAATATTAATGAAAATAAAAAGAAATTTACAATGCAGTTCCAATATATTTTTACTCCGTAATTCAAATGTTTGTCTATATGTATTTTTATTATAGTTTAATAAAAATATATATAATTTAGTTTAAAAAAAATAATACAATGTATTTGAATAATAAGTAATAAAATAAAATTAAATAAAAATGTCGTAAATTATATATAAAAAAAATATATAAATAACGAAAATTAATATTCATTTTAATTTGTTTGTATATATTATTTAATGTGTAAATAATTATTTGTTATATTTAAATAATATACTATAAGAAAATTTTATGAAAGTACAATTTATCAAATGTAAAATTAAGTTCTAATATATGAAAAATATTTAAAGATATTAATATATAAAAAAACTATTAACAAAATGGAAATTATAAGTTATCTTTTAAATATTATTTTATTGTTATGTTATATTATTATATAATTATTTTTTATTTAATTTTATATCACTATTTTTAAAAATGAATATATTTATTATTAAAATTGTTATATATAGGTATTATGAAAATACTTTTTATCTATTATTAATATTTATTATACATATAAAGTGTGCTATTTATAAATTATTTATAAACAATATATACAATTTTATATATACATTAAATTTGAATAGTAGAAAAAATAATAAAATGAAATATCATTATTTATTTTTCTATAATTAGATAAGAATTAAAGCTCTATATTTTAGTCGTTTTCCATTACATTAGAATAATTAAATACATAAAATTTTAATAATACAAAATTGTTTGTTGGTTGTTTGGAGTTGTATAATAAATTGGAATGTTTTGATTTTCATTGTAATATTGGTTAGATTCAATGGATAATAAATTAATTTCATTACTTGAATAGGAAGAAAAGGTATTCATTGAAGTTTCATTACTTGGAATTGTTGGAGTAAAGACATCATCATTACTTGAAACTATTGGAGTGAACATAGTTTCATTACTTGGAATTGTTGGTGTTATGATTATTTCATCATTTGGGGTCAATGGTGATAAAGATGAATAGGAAGATGATGGAGAAAGTGAAGGTTCGGAAATTATTGGAGATAAAGAAAAAATGTTATTATTGTTGCTGCTACTGTTAATTAATAAAAATTGATCATTATTTTCATATTGATCATCAATTTTATATTGATTAATTTTAATATTTTCATTAATATTTTTACAAATATTATCATTCGATGGAATGATTACTAATTGAGATGAAATTTCAGGAATATAAGATGAATCTTTTGGTGATATTAAATAAGTAGTTCTAGTTAAATAAGTAGTTCTAGTTAAATAAGTAGTTCTAGTTTCATTATTATTGTATTTATTGCAGTTATTGTAGTTATTGCAGTTATTGTAGTTATTGCAGTTATTGCAATTATTGTTTTCATTTTGAATTTCATTTTGATTATGATGATCATATGAATTTGAATTTTTTCTTTTAATATTTATTGGTTTTAATTGGCTTTGTTTTGACTTTTTTGAATGTTCTTTAATGGTCATTTCAATTTTATTCATGATTGATTCTTCATAATGACATATATGAGAATATTTCTTGTCTTTACAAAGTTCATTCCAAATTCTAGAAACCAAAGTACTTGTAATCAAATCGACATTGTTATTCACCCTCTTAAGAATCATTCCCCATAAAAGTTTTATTTGTTGAGTAGTTTTAGCATATTTATTTAAAGATCTGCATAAACGTTCATAATCTTGAATTATTTTGAAATTTCATATTAGTATTTATTCATTTTATTTAAATATTTATATTTATATATATTTATATTTATATATATATTTAATAATAAAATAATGTTTATTTAATATACATATAATATACATACTTGGTTGAATTTTAAATTCTTCAAGTTGATCAATAAGTTTTGCACAAAGTAAATAACGATAGGCTTGAGTTCTATAAATTATAATATAATAAATAAAATATAATAAAATATAATAAAATATAATATTATTAATTATTTAAAATATTTAATAATTTATATATACTTTATACCATTTTATATTTTATATTTTTTATTTTTACTTACTTTGAAATATTCCATTTTGATTTTACATAATCATCAAGATTGTAACCTTGATTAAGATATTCTTTTGAATTTAAAGATTGATGGATATCGTTAATGTATCTTTTAAATTCTTCTTGCTTTAAAAGATATGCATTAAGTGGACTAAAAATTTTGAATTTCGATTATTATTCATTAATATAAAGAATATATAGATAGAATAAAAATAATAATGATAAAAATAATAAAAATAATAAAAATTATATTATATATAGATATATATAGATAGAATAATAATAATAATAAAATTATGTTAGAAATAATGTAATTAAAAAAATAAACAATATAAATCTACTAAAGTATTAAATATAATTGATAATTGATAATTGAAATGTGATGGATAATGAATAATGGATGATAATACTTATAATACTTACTTTTCTAAAGAGCAAAGATCACTCATTTTTGTCAAAGATAAAATGTTTGAATTTTAAATATTATTAAAATTGAATTGTATTGTTCTTTGAAGACAATGTAAAATTAAAAATGTTATGAATGTATTTTGTATTGTTTACTTTCTTTTTTTTTTTAATTTAAATTTAGTAGGACAAAATTAAAGAAATTGAAAAATAAATTAAAGCTATTGTTTTAAAAATAAAATGAGAAAAAAAAGAGAACAATGGCTTTGTATTTATAGTCTCTCCTATGCAACCTTAAGAATTATAAAAATCAAAAATTTAATATATCAAAACGTTATAAAAAAGAGTTTAATAATAAAATAAAAAAAATAAAAACAAAGTTTTAAGAATAAATTAAAACAACATTTCAATTTATTTAAATTCACCTATTGGCTATTTGAAATTAAATCAAAGAAAACATTTCATTTATTTTATATTATTTTATATTATTTAATATTTTATTTTATTGAAGAAAAAAAAGATATTTTTTATTATTTTTTAATAAAAAGCAGTCAATAAAAAATTAATAACAAAATTTAATATAAAATTAATATATAATTTAATATAAATATATTAAATAAAAAAACATTAATATGAAATAATCTCCGATTGCAAACAAATATTAAAAATAAAATAACTATTTATATGCAAATATTTTGTAAATATTTTATTTTTTAAGATTTTTCAATTTCATTCTTATATTTCTATATCAAAATATTCATACAATATATATTGATATGTAAAATTTGTACAATGTTATTGATCATTAACTAATTAGTTTATTAACTAACTAATTTATAATCTTCAAGAAAAATAATTAAATATAAAAATTTAATATTAATAATTTTATGAATTTATATACTTTTGTAAATAAAAAAGGATAATTAAGTTGAAAGTGCTGATGAATATAATGATAACATAGGTTAGATTATATTCAATATTTTAGTTTATATCACTTTCTAATAAAAATTCACCAAAATTTATGATGCGTTGACCGATATATTTGTGAATAATATAATGTTTTTAATAAATAATAAATTCTATATTATTATGATGAAACAATAAATTTAAAATAAAATAAAATATGTTTTATAATTAACAAATAAATCACTCAAAACTCGAAAATAAACTCTTATTATGTTTTAAATTAAATCTTTATTATATTTTATAATTTATTTATTATCTATTTATTGTCTTTTTATTCTCTTATTTATTGTCTTTTTATTCTCTATTTATTGTCCCCTTTTTATAAAGAAGAATTTTATCTTCCTTTTATACATTTTCATTTACTATTAAATATTATTATTACTATTGTTATTGTTATTATTTATTAAAATTAAAAGAATAAATTAAAATTATGTCTTAGTATTATAAAATATTATAGAATATTATTTATTTGATTTTCTTATTACTTCAAAATGTTTAAATTTAGAAAAATTATTATAAATTATCATTGACTATCATTAAATGTATAATACCTCGAATAAAATAATTAAAATTTAAAATTAAATAATATTAAAATAAAATTAAAATAAAATTAAAATTTAAAATTAAAATAATATTAAAATAAAATTAAAATGAAATTAAAATATTAAAAGTATCAATTATTATAAACACTCATTTTATACAGAAACATAAAAGAGTTCTGTATTTTATCTTTGGAATTGTTATTATTGTTCTATTTCCAGGTTTTAAGTTTATCATTTTAGTAATAATTGCTCAATTAGCTATTTATTAATTTATAAGTTTAAGAGAATTTCTAAAGAACACTTGGATAAACACTAGAATTAATAATTTGATGTATACCATTTTATTTTTTAGTTAATTTATTCATTTTTATTTATTTATTATTATTTTATTATTTTAGTACATTATTGGATTAAGTCGTTTTATTTTATTTAATAATTTATTTTATTTAATAATTTATTTTATTTAATAATTTATTTTATTTAATAATTTATTTTATTATTATCACTATTAGGTCGTTTTTACTCAGAATTTATTATATAATAAAGATAATATTATTTATTTAAAGAAAGGGTTATATTTTCATAAAATTATTATTCATTCATCTTTAAGGGTTATTATTGTTTATTTTTATTATAAGTTACTATGGGTTAAGTCGTGTTGTCAAAATCACAATTCATGAAATTTGACATTTCATGAAATTTCATAATTTTGAATTATTAGTTAAATTAATTAAAATATTAATTTAATAATATTTTACTAATAATAGTTTATTTAATATAAATATTAATTGGAAAGCTATTTATTATCCGGAGATAAATAGTGTAACAATTAATTAATATTAAACAAACCAATTAGTAAAATAAGATTCATTTAAATAATTATTAATATTATTTTTAACAACTTATTAATATCGATATTTAAAGAAAATTATATTATTATTATTATTATATTTTATTAATATTTATATTTATATTATTATACATGTATAACTTAAATTATATTATTATTATACTTTATTAATATCAACATTATATTAAAAATGAAGTATAAATAAGTTGAACAAAGAACAACTTTAAGAAGTTCTTTGTGAGATTATTATACTCATTTTTATATAGTAAATTCAATATTTAAAATTAATAATTATCATTTACTTATATTATAAAAATTAAATAAAATATTTCTTAAAAAAACTATATTTATTACTCTTTTATTTATAAAAATTTATTATTTACTATATAATTAAGCCTATCCTAACCTAGTAGACTTAATTATAGTTCTAAATCCACTCTAACTCTTGACAATAATCTCACCCTACCTTAGGATGGCAGAACAAAACTTTGCTAGCTCTTGGCAAACTATGGATGAAGTTAATCAACTCCGCGAAGATGCTAAAACTACTGCTGTAGACATTATGAACAGCGTTCAAGAAAACTTTGCTACTATTAGTCAAGTTAAAGATTTTGAAAAACATATTGAATCTCAGTTCCAAGAAATTAAAAGAAATACTGCTAATTTCGCACAAGTTTTGGAATCGGTCTCTAACAATATCAACACCATTCAAGAGTATTTAAATAAGAATGGAAAACCAAGTGGTGGTCAGCCAGACCTAACCCCTTCAGTTGCCCCTTCTACATCTACAAAATATGATTTGGATTTTGATGTAATAATGAGATCAAAATATTTCACTCCAATAAATCAAGTTCCAGACCCAGGTCTTTTTTCTGGTGATCCTCATGAAACAGAACTATTCTGTCAAATTTGTGAAGATACTTTTAGCACTTATCCTAATTGTAACGAATCATAGAAATTAGTAACCTGTCTTAGTGGTTAGTAACTAAGACCTTGGTTTGAACTACTCGAGTTCGAAACCTCATTAATATCTTTTTTTTAATTATTAAAATATTTTATAACGAAATTTTACCAAAGAAGATAATTTCTGATTGGCTTAAAAAATTAAGTTGTAAAATTTTTATAAATTTACTTTTAAAAACATTTATATAAATACGAGTGAAATTTCTCAAAAAATTATTTTGAATTCGAGTTTTTATTAACAAAGAAATTTTATAATAAAAATAAAATTATTAAACACTAACCTGTTATAATTTTGTTAAGTGTTCAATAATAAAATTTTTATTTGCTTTTATTATTTTCCTTTTTATATATTTGTGTTTTTATTTATTGAACATTAGTTCTTTACAATAAAAACTCCTAAAATATATAATAACACCTTAGTGTTTAAAAAAGGAAGAATTTTTAATTTATTAAAAAATTAAGTAAGTCAGTGAAGCTTATTTTAACAATAAGGGTACTGAAAACAAAAGTAAAACCCACAGTTATTATAAGGGGAGCGCCAGGACGCTTAATTTAATAATAAAGAAAAAATTCATTTTCTAATAAAACGTTTTCTACTTTTAATAAATAAAATTAAATTTTATTTATTATTTTTGAAAAAATATTAAAATAACAAAGAAGTTAGGATTCAATACCTCCCTTAGCGTGGATAGTTGGACACCTATACGTAATACTTTGTTGTTTAGATATTATTAATAATCGGGGAATTAAACCTATTTTTTTTCTTTCCGCTTAATTAAGTAAGTGACAATAAAGAAACTAATACCGTTAATTCCTTTTATTGAAAATTTTCATTTCCAATATTAACAATTGATAATATCTACGTTATCAACAAAGAGCTACAAGGGACCTAGTATTGAATACTAATAAAATTAAATATTTGATGGTCCAATACTATTTAATTTGACTCTTTGTCTATATTTAAAATATTTTAATCAATAAATAATAATAAAGATTTAATTTTTTTTTTCTTTCTTAATTTCTTCAAACATAACTTTATCTTATTTACATAATTTTTATTTTCAAACAATTATATTTTTTTAATTTTAATGGAAGGACAAATATTTGATAACGCCTCACTAAAAGACGGTTTCGCAGGAGACAGAAAATATCTCAAAGGTTTCTTAGCTAAAATAGAACTTGTTTTTCTCCTTTATCCCGAAAGATATCAAGATGAAGAGAGCAAGGTTATCTACCTGATTTCTCGCCTTTATGGAAATGCATTAAATTGGGCCGCTACGCTTATTGACAACCATGATCCATGTCTGACCAACTACCAAGCATTCAAGGAAAGACTAAAGGCATTCTACGGGAACAATGATGCAGTCTACGTAGCCAATCAAATGCTACGTACTCTCAAGCAACATCGTTTGGGCGGCATCAGAGGATACATCCTTGAATTTAACAAATACTCTGATGAATCTAACTGGAATGAAGAGGCTAAGATGGATGCTTTTATCGCTGGGCTCAACCAAGAAGTTGCAATGAAGATATTAGAGATGTTCCCAGGACCAAGAGATTTGTTTTCCCTCCAAACTATTGCAGCTAGAATAGACTCCAGACTTGCTACCAGGGGATTATTTTTTGACAAAAATACTAAGGGACCAAGTTCTAATTCCAGCAATGGCTCCAGAAAGGCTTCCACAAATCTAAAAGAACATCCCAAGAAGAAAAGATACTTTGGTCCGTTATCCAAGGAAGAAAAAGAAAGAAGAAGTAAGGAAAACTTATGTGTCTATTGTGGATCTCCAGGACACCAACTGAAAGATTGTCATAAGAGAAGAAATAAAAACTCAGCATTCGAATCTTTAGTTTCTCTACAAAATAATTCTACCAATTCCAAGAAAAATCAACAAGATAGGGTAACCTCAAATTTTAAATTATCGTTTGAACTAGACACAAAAATTCTTATAGACTCCGGTTCTACACTTAATCTAATAGATGTCGACTATTGCAACGATCACAATATTCCCTACCACTATGAAGAAGATTTACCCAACGTATTCGGTATTGGTGGTAGCCAAAAACTGTTCGGAGTTACTCCACTTCTTAATCTTCGCTACATGGATCACCTATGCCGTACTGTCTTTTACGTTACTGATCTACCTGTATATCCTTGTATTCTAGGTCTACGTTGGCTTAAGGAACATAATCCAAGTATTGACTTTGAAAATAATAAATTATCCTTTGGTTCTTCATATTGCTTGGATCATTGTATGACTCTCCCTTCGAATGTTCCCGAATTCCATCAGGAAACTTCTGTTTTTTCTACTGATTGCAATAACTCTTCTTCCGTTTCTTTGCCTATTTTTATTGACAAACCTAAATCTTCTTTTTCAAATTCTAAGTTATCTCATTCTCGTAATCCCAAAGAAAATCGTTCTAAATCTGTCTTAATTAACAATGAATCTGTTAACGATCCTTTATCACAAGAGACTTGTACTGTCATGGCTTCTAATATATCTCTTTCTAAAGTTGATTCTTGTTCACCAAAAAACTCTTTTAAAGACTCAAATCCTACTACTAAACTTCCGAAGGAATTAGAATCATATATGGACGTCTTTAGCGAATCTTCTGCTGCTCAATTACCACCTCATCGTCCTTATGATTGCCAAATAAACCTAATCGAAAATGCCAAGCTATTTTATGGACCAATCTACCCACTAACAGACGAAGAAACAAGAGTTTTGAAGGATTATATCGATGAAAACCTCAAAAAGGGTTTCATTAGGAAATCCAAATCTCCTGCTGGTGCGCCTGTACTTTTCGTTCCTAAAAAGAATGGTGAACTCCGTCTTTGTCAAGATTATAGGGAACTCAACAAAATTACCATTAGAGATTCCTATCCTCTACCTCTGATTCAAGATATGCTAGAGCATCTTGGTAAAGCGAAAATCTTCTCAAAATTGGATTTACGATCAGCATATAATTTGGTCCGAATCAAAAAGGGTGATGAATATAAAACAGCTTTCACCTGCAAATTCGGCCACTTTGAATACCTGGTAATGCCATTCGGACTGAAAAACGCCCCGGCTGTTTTTCAGCATTTTATCAATGATGTTCTGGAAAATATTCTAGGGATTTTTGTTTATTCATATATTGACGATTTAATTATTTTTTCTGAAAACCATAAATCCCACATTAAGCACGTTATCGAAGTCCTGGATCGCTTAAGAAATGCTGGTCTTTATGCTAAGCTTGAAAAGTGTGAATTCTTTGTTTCCTCTATTGATTTCCTTGGTCATCGGATATCCTCTGAAGGTATACATATGGACCCCAATAAAGTTTCTGCTATTATTAATTGGCCAGTTCCGTCCAGTGTCAAGGAAGTTCAATCTTTTATTGGCCTAGCCAACTACTATCGTCGGTTTATTCCTAATTTTGCCAAAGTTGCACAACCCCTTCACAGACTACTTCGTAAAAACGTTAAATTTGATTTTTCCTCTGAAGCTCTTGATGCATTTAATACCATTAAATCATTAATTTCATCTGCTCCCATCCTGTCTCACCCAAATCGTGATCTTCCCTTTATTGTTGAAACCGACTCTAGCAACTTTGCTATAGGAGCAGTTCTGTCTCAAAAATCTCCTGATGATAAAATGATCCATCCTGTCGCTTTCTATTCAAGATCTCTTACTTCCGCTGAAAGAAACTATCCTATATACGATAAAGAACTTTTAGCTATTGTTAATGCTCTTGAAACTTGGCGACATTTTCTCAAAGGTGCTTTAACCCCGTTTACTATTTATTCAGATCATCGAAACTTACTATATCAAAAGAAACCGGAAAAAATGTCACAACGTCTTGTTCGTTGGGCCCTTTTCCTTTCCGAATTTAACTTTAAAATTCTCTACCGCTCTGGTTCATCTAATGGTAAACCTGATGCGCTTTCACGAAGACCTGATTATATGGATTCCTCTCTTCCTTCTGATGCTCCTTTTTCGGTTTTACGCCCTGAGAATTTCTGCGCTTTGATTTGTTCCATTTCTTCTCTTAATGATGAAATATTATCTGAATATGTGAACGACTCTTTTTACATTGACATTTGCAATTTTCTTGAAAATAAGAATCTCCCAGCTCCACATCCACAAAGTAATAAATTCTCCCTTAGTAATAGTTTTCTTCTTTTTGATAGTAGAATCTATGTCCCTTTAAAATGCCGTCCCTCCGTTTTGAAACTCTGTCATGATTCCCCCTCTGCCGGTCATTTTGGTATCCGCAAAACTATTTCTTTGATCTCTCGTGACTTTTGGTGGCCATCCATTTCTATTGATGTTAAGAATTATATCCGATCTTGCGAGATTTGTTGCCGCTCCAAGCCTTCTCGTCATAAACCATATGGTTTACTTCAACCCCTTGAGATTAGTGACCATCCTTGGGCTTCTATTTCTATGGATTTCATTACTGACCTCCCTCCTTCGGATGGATTTAACACTATTCTTGTTGTAGTTGACCGCCTTACTAAAATGTGCCACCTCATTCCCTTTAAAGGTATTCCTTCTGCTTCTGATACTGCTTTTGCTTTTTTGAATTATATTTTCAAAATTCACGGTCTCCCCTCTGAAATTATTTCCGATAGAGGCGCGCAATTCACTTCGAAATTTTGGAAATCTATTTGTCAATCTTTGGACGTCAATGTTAAATATTCTTCACCATATCATCATCAATCCAATGGCCAAACGGAGAGGGTAAACTCCGTTGTTGAACAATATTTAAGATGCTTTTCTAATTATAAAGGAACAAACTGGATCAACTTTCTTCCATTGGCAGAATTCAGTTACAATAATGCTGTTCAAGACTCAACAAAATTCTCACCATTCTTCCTAAATTATGGTTATCACCCAAAATACTCTCCGGTAATTCCTGACCAAACGAATGTTCCAAGAGCTGAAGAGTTTACAAGAGACTTTGAAGACCTAATGGAGAAACTAAAAGAAAACTTAAAGAAGGCCATCCAAGTTCAAAAGAAATATGCCGACAAGTATAGACAAGAACCTCCGACATTCAAGACTGGTGACAAAGTATGGTTGGATAGCTCCTTGATAATTCATAAAGGAAATAAAAAATTTAATCCTAGGAAACTTGGCCCGTTTAGGATAATTAGTAAAATCTCTAATCTCACTTATAAATTAGAATTACCAAAATCGCTGAAGATTTACCCAATTGTTCATGTTTCAAACCTAGAACCGTATTATGAAGATAGTTTTGGAAGAATCAAAGATCCACCTCCACCTATAATAGTAAATGAAGAAGAAGAATACGAAGTAGAAGAAATACTTGATAAAAGAAAGCATTATGGGAAGATTCAATATCTAATAAAATGGAAAGGTTATCCGCTTTCAGAAGCATCTTGGGAACCTGAAAGTAATTTAAACTGCGATGAACTAATTAAAAACTTTAATAATTCACATTAGTAATAGTTATTAATTTAAAAAAAAATTAGTAATTGATAAGAGAAAAAGAGAATAGAAAATAGAAAATAGAAAATGAAAAAATATATTTATAATTTAATATTCATGTAATTTAAAAAAAAAAAAAAAAAAAAAAAAAAAAAAAAATTTTTTCAAAATGTATTCACTCGTTTCAATTATTTCTTTTATAATAAAGTAACAAATAAATTTAGTTGATTCGTCTGGTATCCGAATCCTGGAGGAGGACCATGTAACGAATCATAGAAATTAGTAACCTGTCTTAGTGGTTAGTAACTAAGACCTTGGTTTGAACTACTCGAGTTCGAAACCTCATTAATATCTTTTTTTTAATTATTAAAATATTTTATAACGAAATTTTACCAAAGAAGATAATTTCTGATTGGCTTAAAAAATTAAGTTGTAAAATTTTTATAAATTTACTTTTAAAAACATTTATATAAATACGAGTGAAATTTCTCAAAAAATTATTTTGAATTCGAGTTTTTATTAACAAAGAAATTTTATAATAAAAATAAAATTATTAAACACTAACCTGTTATAATTTTGTTAAGTGTTCAATAATAAAATTTTTATTTGCTTTTATTATTTTCCTTTTTATATATTTGTGTTTTTATTTATTGAACATTAGTTCTTTACACTAATAAGCATATGATGGAAGAAGCCAAAATTAATTTTGTTAAAACAAGATTAAGAGGAATTGCTAGAACTTGGTATTTAACAAGATACAGTGGAAATACTCATCCCTCTACTATGTTTGAATTATTAGTAGAATTAAAAAATGCTTTTCCAAATGTTTCAAGCCGCAAATTAGCCAAGATTAAGCTAAGTAAATTGAAACAAACATATGGAAAAATTAATGAATATATGGAAGAATTTAGATCATATATTCAATATTTTAACTGGGATCAAGAAGCTGTTACTCTTATGTTTTATACTGGTCTTCATCCTAAGTATCAAGAAGATATTGAAAGATTAGATGACTTTCCTACTACTCTCGAAGCTATTTTCACAAGATGTATTTTATTTGAACAAAACAATGTCTCAAATAAAAAGTTAAACCAAATTAATAATAAAAGCCATGGAAGAAAAAATTCTTTTTATAATAACAATAACAATAATTATAATAATAATAGAAACAATTATCAAAAATATCACAATAATAATAATAACAATAATAATTTAAAATCTAATTATTCAACTAATAACAATGGTGGTAATAATAATAATAATAATTATTCCACTACAAAAACTCAAAAAATTTCTTCAAAAAATTTTTAAACAATGAACACCATAAGACGTCAATGGATGTTCATAATACACCAAAAATTATTTATTATAATTTCCCATCTCTAGAGAACAAAGAAAATCCCAATTTAAATTCATTTTTAACCTTTAACTCATATATTCCTAAAGAATTTCTAAATAACAACTCTAATTTTATTACCAATTCTCCAATAACCTGTAATTCAATACTTGATTCAGGTTCCTCATGCAACTTTATTTCTACCATATTTGTAGAAAAATATAATTTAATTAAAAGAAAATTAAAAAACAAATTGATTATAAAAGGTATTAGTGGGTTTACTACTGATATCAATGATTATGTTTATTTAAAATTTCAATTAAAAATTTTTATCAAAAACAAATTTTATTTTATATCTTTTAAAGAAAAATTCTTAGTTTCAGAACATATTCCTATGGATTTATTATTTGGAAATAAATTCATGAAGAAATTTAAGATTCATTTTAATTATAAAAATAATCATTTATATTGTAATAATTTTAAACACTTCAATAATAAGAATTTAAAAATTTTTTCAAAAAATTTAAAAATTTCTCATTCTAAAAAAGATTTTAATTATTCATTTTCCGATAATACTAATAATAATTCTACTAATTTCTCTCATAAATCTAATCTTCAAGTTAAAGATAATAGTTCTATGTCTTCTAATAAGAGTGATATCAATTATTTTATCCATTCATTTTTATCTGAAAATATCGAAAATTTTGAAGATGATGAAGAAAATGACCTAACCCTTATCATGGATGATATCCCTAATGAATATAAAGATCTTGCTGTTGTTTTCAGCAAATCAAAAGCTGATAAGTTACCTCCACACCGTTTAACTGATTGTAAAATAGTCCTAGAAAATGATGCCACTTTACATTATGGACCTATTTATCCTTTGTCAAGACAAGAGGAAGAAGCCTTACAAGAATATATTAATGAAAATCTTAAAAAAGGTTTTATTAGACCCTCTGAATCTCCTGCAGGTTATCCTGTTGTTTTCCAGAAGAAAAAAGATGGCTCACTAAGGGTTTGTATTGATTACAAAAAGTTAAACTCTGTAACAGTAAGGAATTCGTATCCTTTACCTTTAATATCAGATATCATTGAAAGGGTTAGGGGTTCAAAAATTTTCACTAAATTAGATTTGAGATCAGCTTATAATTTGATAAGAATAAAAGAAGGTGATGAATATAAGACCGCTTTTAGAACAAAGTTTGGCCATTACGAATATTTAGTAATGCCATATGGATTAAAAAATGCTCCAGCAACATTCCAATCATTCATAAATTCAATATTACGCGAATATTTGGATAAATTTGTTATTTTATACATGGATGATATTTTAATTTTCTCAGAAAATCTCAACGATCATATCAACCATGTAAGATCTGTTTTAGATAAATTAATACAAAACAACTTATATGCAAAATTTGAAAAATGTGAATTTCATAAAAATGAAGTTGAATTCTTAGGTTTCACTATATCAAGTAATGGTATCTCTACTGATCCAAAGAAGATCGAAGCTATTAAAGAATGGCCTAGACCAAAATGTGTTAAAGATGTTCAACGCTTTCTTGGTCTTTGTAATTATTATAGAAGGTTTGTTAATAATTTTGCAAAAATTGCCAAACCTTTACATAATTTAACTAGGAAAAATGCTAAATTTCATTGGGATAAGACATGTGATGATGCTTTTGTAAAATTACAAAATAAATTAATTACTTCTCCCGTTTTAGTTTTTCCTGATACTAATAGGCCGTTCATAGTAGAATGTGATGCCAGTAATTTCGCAATAGGTTCCGTTTTATCTCAATATGATGATGATAAAAAACTACATCCTGTTGCTTATTTTTCCAGAAGTTTAAATGATACAGAAAGGAATTATTCTATTACAGATAAAGAACTTCTTTCTATTAAATCTGCTTTTTCGGCTTGGCGACATCTACTTTTAGGTGCTAAATTTAAAGTAAAAGTTTATACAGACCACCGTAATTTACTTTATACTTTAGGTGGAAAAATTCAAAATCAACGTCAACATCGTTGGCATCTCTTCTTCCAGGAATATGATTTTGAATTAATTTATCGCCAAGGAAGAAAAAATGGTAAGCCTGATAGTCTTTCTAGAAGACCTGATTATAATTCTGGTAATGAACAAATTAAACCTGAGAATATTTTAGATATAAAAAATGTTAAAAATATTCCATGTTTTGTGGGAATTCTTAGTGATTTTATTGATAAAGTTATTGAATATACTAAAACAGATGATACCGCAAATGATATTAGATTATATTTTGCACCAAATAATGCTAATCAAGGTTATTTTTATAAACCTTTTAGGAAAATGAATAAATTCAAGATTCAAAATAATATGATTCTTTATAATAATTTAATATATATTCCTGAAGCTTTAAGATTAGAAGTACTAATGCGATACCATGAAAATCCTGCTGCTGGTCATTTGGGTATTAAAAGAACTGAAGAATTAATTACTAGAAACTATTGGTGGCCAAAAATTCATAAAGATGTAACTGAATTTGTTAATTCTTGTGAAACTTGTACTAGAAACAAATTCAATAAACACAAAAAATATGGTCCTTTACAACCTTTAGAAACTCCTGATAGACCATGGCGTTCTGTTGAAATTGACTTTTTATGTGGTTTACCTGATTCTAAAGGATATACTGTTCTAATGGTTACTGTAGATAGATTTTCAAAAATGATTCATTTAGTTCCTTTTAAGAAAATACCCGATGCTAAACAAACAGCTACAGCTTTTATTAAAAATATATTTAAACTTCATGGATTGCCTTCTGATATTTATACTGATCGTGGTTCTCAATTTACTAGTGATCTTTGGAATAATTTAATGGAAGAACTTAAAGTTAAAACTAAAATTGCTACCACTGATCATCATGAAACGGTCGGGCAAGTTGAAAGATGTAACTCTTTTATTGAACAATATCTCCGCTGTTATTCAAAGTCCTATTATCATGATGATTGGGTTGAATGGATTCACTTAGCCGAATTTGTTTATAACAATTCTATTAATGAGTCTACCAAACAAAGTCCTTTCTTTATTAACTATGGATTCCACCCTCCTGTTGATGATGTTTTTCTTTATGACAAATCCTATACTAATAATAATTTTATTAGAAATGTTTGTGATAATTTTAATTATGTTAAAGAAGTTTTATTTAGAGCCAAGGATTTATATAAAAAACATGCCGATAAGAAAAGGATGTCACCTCCTATATTTAAAGTTGGCGATAAAGTTTGGATTCAAGCTCCTCCATCCTTTTCTACGGAAGAAACTCCAAAACTTTCTCCTTGTAAATATGGACCCTATAAAGTTTTATATGTTTTGGAAAATAACAATTATAAAATAGATATACACAACTCTCCTTTCCCAAAACATCATCCAATCTTCCATATTTCGGAACTTGAACCTTTTATTCCTACTCCTTCAAGATTTTTATCAAGAGCAAAGGATCCCGAATCAATTAAAGATATCATTGAGATTGCGGGATTTCGAACTAATTATAAACTTAAACGGTATGAATACAAAATTAGATACAAATACCGTTCTCAATATAATTGGGTTCCTTCTAGTGAAGTTGAAGATAACCCAAGAAACCAAAATATCTTCTTATTATATTTAAAGAACAATAGGAAGCCTATTGATATCGCTTATAATTAAAAAAAAAAAAAAAAAAAAAAAAAAAAAAAAAAAAAAAAAAAAAGAGAGAGAAAGAGAATGAAAAAAAATGAGAAAACTATTATAATACAAAATTACTTCAATTTAACCCATCACAGATTTAAAAATTGAAATTTCAAAAATTTTTATATTCATTATTTTCCAACTATAAATTTTATTTTTTAATTTATTATTATTAATATTTTCAATATTAAATTTTAAAATTTTCAAAAAACATAAAAAACCTTTTAAAATTGAAATTTAAAATTTCAAAAAAATCAAAATTTCAATTATAACAGTTGTACAACACAAAAAATTACAAAAACATGTTTTTCATACAATACATATATGTATTTCATAACAAAATTTCATTTTTACCAATTTTTGACAACTTTTGAAATTTCGCGAAATGGCCATTTAAAATTCATTCCTCCATCCTCATGTGACCATTTCGAAATTTCAAAAATTTTGAAAATATTAAAATTTCAATATTTTAAATTCAATATAAGATATTCCACTATCAAAAAATTGTCTAGTATCCAATTTTAGTGGAAGGGCGTTGTCAAAATCACAATTCATGAAATTTGACATTTCATGAAATTTCATAATTTTGAATTATTAGTTAAATTAATTAAAATATTAATTTAATAATATTTTACTAATAATAGTTTATTTAATATAAATATTAATTGGAAAGCTATTTATTATCCGGAGATAAATAGTGTAACAATTAATTAATATTAAACAAACCAATTAGTAAAATAAGATTCATTTAAATAATTATTAATATTATTTTTAACAACTTATTAATATCGATATTTAAAGAAAATTATATTATTATTATTATTATATTTTATTAATATTTATATTTATATTATTATACATGTATAACTTAAATTATATTATTATTATACTTTATTAATATCAACATTATATTAAAAATGAAGTATAAATAAGTTGAACAAAGAACAACTTTAAGAAGTTCTTTGTGAGATTATTATACTCATTTTTATATAGTAAATTCAATATTTAAAATTAATAATTATCATTTACTTATATTATAAAAATTAAATAAAATATTTCTTAAAAAAACTATATTTATTACTCTTTTATTTATAAAAATTTATTATTTACTATATAATTAAGCCTATCCTAACCTAGTAGACTTAATTATAGTTCTAAATCCACTCTAACTCTTGACACGTGTTTATTCAGTTAGTTTTTATTATGTTTTTATGTGAGTAGCGTATCATTTAATATGAAATTTGAAGTCACTTTGGCGGAGTGGTTAACGCGGTGGCCTGCTAAGCCATTTCCCTTTGGGAGCGCAGGTTCGAGTCCTGCAGGTGACGTTTTAATTTTTGTTTTATATTTTTTATATATATTATCTTTTTTATTTTATTATTTTTTTAATTGTATTTAATAAAAATTAATCCTAAATCAAATTAATATAAAATTAATATCTAATTTAATATAAATATATTAAATAAATAAATATTAATAAGAAATAATCTCCGATTGTAAATAAATATTAAAAACAAAATAACTATAATCATTTATATGAAAACATTTCATGAATATTTTAATTTTTTTTTTTTTTTTTGGAAAATATTTTTAAATTTCAACTTCTAGACTTCTAGATCAAAATCAATATATTAATATAACATATATTTTAATAAAATTATGAATAAATTTTAAATAATGAATTAAAATATAAATAAAATATTTAAATTAAGTATTAAACTAATTAAAATTCATATGCTTTTATTTTTTATTTTAAATTAATATAATTATCTTTTTATCATAATAATTTATTACAAAGTTGATTTTATAATACAAAATAAAAATAATTATAGTATTATATATTAAGATATTTAAGATATATATTATTTACTGATATTCTACAATAAAAATATATAGAAAAAGTATTATACATTCTTGTTTTACTATATATATTTTATAATTATTTCTTTTATTTTTATTGTGAAACATTAGTAATACTTATTATAATAAACTATTACTTTTGAATATCATACTACTAAATTTTATTTTTTTATAAAAGCATATTATTTAAATAATTTAATGCTATATCAAATAATTAATAATACTTAGAGAGGAAAATGTGAAAATATTGAAAAATTTATTAAAATTCCGTATCATTTAAATTTATTTTTAAAATAAAAAAAAAATCTATTTTTATAATTATTTTGAAATATCATATTATACATATTATTATTTAATCCCTTGATCAATTTTCAATTCATGATTTTGAATATTCACTAAAATCGCCAATTGAAATAATTGATAATAATAATATAAATAATAGCAATGACAACAATGATAATAATAGAGATAATAAAAATAGTTTATTTAATAGTGATCAACATAACTCTAAACCCTATGAAGTTGAAAAAGGAGAAATTAGTGAAAATATTGATAATATATTGCAATTCCCATAAATAAATAAAAATGTGTGAATGGTGAAATAATTAGTTTATTCATAATTTTATTAAATATATATTATATTAATATATTGATTTTGATTTAAAAGTCTAGAAGATGAAATTCGAAAATATTTTCCAAAAAAAAAAAAAAATTAAAATATTCATGAAATGTTTTCATATAAATGGTTATAGTTATTTTATTTTTAATATTTGTTTGCAATCGGAGATTACTTCTTATTAATGTTTATTTATTTAATATATTTATATTAAATTATATATTAATTATATATTAATTTTTGTTATAATTTTTTTATTGGCTTTTTATTCAGAAATAATAAAAAATATCTTTTTTTTCTTCAATAAAATAAAATATTAAATAATATAAAATAATATAAAATAAATGAAATGTTTTCTTTGATTTAATTTCAAATAGCCAATAGGTGAATTTAAATAAATTGAAATGTTGTTTTAATTTATTCTTAAACCTTTGTTTTTATTTTTTTTATTTTATTATTAAACTCTTTTTTATAATGTTTTGATATATTAAATTTTTGATTTTTATAATTCTTAAAGTTGCATAGGAGAGAATATAAATACAAAGCCATTGTTCTCTTTTTTTTCTCATTTTATTTTTAAAACAATAGCTTTAATTTTTATTTTCAAATTTTTCCATTTTGTAAATATTTTGTAATTTTGTCATACCAAAGTTAAATTAAAAAAAAAAAGAAAGTAAACAATACAAAATACATTCATAACATTTTTAATTTTACATTGTCTTCAAAGAACAATACAATTCAATTTTAATAATATTTAAAATTCAAACATTTTATCTTTGACAAAAATGAGTGATCTTTGCTCTTTAGAAAAGTAAGTATTATAAGTATTATCATCCATTATTCATTATCCATCACATTTCAATTATCAATTATCAATTATATTTAATACTTTAGTAGATTTATATTGTTTATTTTTTTAATTACATTATTTCTAACATAATTTTATTATTATTTTTATTCTATCTATATATATCTATATATAATATAATTTTTATTATTTTTATTATTTTTATCATTATTATTATTTTTATCATTTTTATTCTATCTATATATTCTTTATATTAATGAATAATAATCGAAATTCAAAATTTTTAGTCCACTTAATGCATATCTTTTAAAGCAAGAAGAATTTAAAAGATACATTAACGATATCCATCAATCTTTAAATTCAAAAGAATATCTTAATCAAGGTTACAATCTTGATGATTATGTAAAATCAAAATGGAATATTTCAAAGTAAGTAAAAATAAAAAATATAAAATATAAAATGGTATAAAGTATATATAAATTATTAAATATTTTAAATAATTAATAATATTATATTTTATTATATTTTATTATATTTTATTTATTATATTATAATTTATAGAACTCAAGCCTATCGTTATTTACTTTGTGCAAAACTTATTGATCAACTTGAAAAATTTAAAATTCAACCAAGTATGTATATTATATGTATATTAAATAAACATTATTTTATTATTAAATATATATATAAATATAAATATATATAAATATAAATATTTAAATAAAATGAATAAATACTAATATGAAATTTCAAAATAATTCAAGATTATGAACGTTTATGCAGATCTTTAAATAAATATGCTAAAACTACTCAACAAATAAAACTTTTATGGGGAATGATTCTTAAGAGGGTGAATAACAATGTCGATTTGATTACAAGTACTTTGGTTTCTAGAATTTGGAATGAACTTTGTAAAGACAAGAAATATTCTCATATATGTCATTATGAAGAATCAATCATGAATAAAATTGAAATGACCATTAAAGAACATTCAAAAAAGTCAAAACAAAGCCAATTAAAACCAATAAATATTAAAAGAAAAAATTCAAATTCATATGATCATCATAATCAAAATGAAATTCAAAATGAAAACAATAATTGCAATAACTGCAATAACTACAATAACTGCAATAATACAATAACTGCAATAAATACAATAATAATGAAACTAGAACTACTTATTTAACTAGAACTACTTATTTAACTAGAACTACTTATTTAATATCACCAAAAGATTCATCTTATATTCCTGAAATTTCATCTCAATTAGTAATCATTCCATCGAATGATAATATTTGTAAAAATATTAATGAAAATATTAAAATTAATCAATATAAAATTGATGATCAATATGAAAATAATGATCAATTTTTATTAATTAACAGTAGCAGCAACAATAATAACATTTTTTCTTTATCTCCAATAATTTCCGAACCTTCACTTTCTCCATCATCTTCCTATTCATCTTTATCACCATTGACCCCAAATGATGAAATAATCATAACACCAACAATTCCAAGTAATGAAACTATGTTCACTCCAATAGTTTCAAGTAATGATGATGTCTTTACTCCAACAATTCCAAGTAATGAAACTTCAATGAATACCTTTTCTTCCTATTCAAGTAATGAAATTAATTTATTATCCATTGAATCTAACCAATATTACAATGAAAATCAAAATATTCCAATTTATTATATAAATCAATGAAAAATTGTGTATTAAATATGCATTTTATTGTAAATTTCAAATATAATATATAAATACTAAATATATTTTTTATTATTATAAAAGTGTCTATTAAGAATTTATATATTATTAATTTGTAGATATTTATTAAACAATATTGTATATATGAAAGTTTTTATTTATAATGTAATTTTTTATTTAATAATTACTTAATATTTAAAAATAATAATAATAATAATAATAATAATAATAATAATAATAATAATAATAATAATAATAATAATAATAATAATAATAATAATAATAATAATAATAAAAATGTATAAAACAAAAAGTATTCTATTATTATTTTTGTTTAAATTTATATATTTATCCATTTTTTTTAACTGCATCAAATCTTTTTAAACTTTATTATTAATTTAATTAAAATTATAATACATGTAATATAAAAATTAAAATAAAAATAAAAATAAAAAAAATATGTTTAAATAAACACAAATGAATAAAAATTGGGTATAATGTATTATAGTAATTTTAATTAAAGTAAGAAAGCCACTATTATACTAAAGTATAATAATTGTATTTGACTTCCAATGGGACACCGAGCCAAAGATCAAAATTTTGTCATGGAACAAAATTATGATCGCCATTGGTTGCGGCCCTCTTGGCCTGTCTTACTGTTTCTTCAGCATTGACGCTCTTGGATGTTGATTCAAACCTTTTGAACATTGACCATTGCTGGCTAATAGCAAAAGGCATGATTTTAGTTAGAAATTCCGCTGTTACCGTCAAGAATGGTGTTCCTTCGTAAATGCCCGATTGAATTTGACACTTGCAAAGTTCTTTCTATTCCCTTGAATTGCAATTGATATTGTTAAAACTTTTTATTACTTCTACTACTACTATTATTATTATTACTATTTGTACTGTTACTATTGTTACTATTACTATTAATATTATTGTTATCTCTACTGATATTAATATTTTCATCATTATTGATAGGATTGTTGGAATTACGTTGACTAAAAATTTTATTGTTGGACTATGGAGTTTTAATGTTTAATACAGATATCTCTAAAAGCTAGTCAATCTAATAACTAATGATTAATACTTTGATCTCAACTCTTGCAACATGGACAGTAGTAGTTAGGACAAGTTGGATCAACAAATTTAGCAGCTTTTGCAGTTCTATAATCCAACTTGTATCCACTTTCTGCTTTTAATAGCCAGTAGAAACCATAGGTAAACTCTGGGTATTCATAACAAATTTTAATAAAATCTTTAGTTTCTATATTTATTCAATAAAAAATTAATATTTTTTTTCATAATAAACCAAAATATCTCTATATAAATGAAATATTATTCCTTTATTTTCATTGTTTTTATTTTAATAACATAAATTAAGCTCTTTTTTGATATAAAATTAAAATTTTCTTTTGTTTAAAGAGTAATCTTTTTATTCAAAAACAAGTTTCAAAAACAAGTTTTAAAAATAATAATTTTTAATATTTAGCAAATTATAATAACTTTATATAATACTCAAAAAAAAAAAAAAAAAACTACTTATCTCAAAATCAGCAAAAAATATTAATAAAATTTCAACACATTAAAAAAAAAAAATTTTTTTTAACTTTTTTTTATTTATTATTTTATTTATTATTTAATTTATTTTTCAATATGGTTCAAGCGCTACGACAATCCATAATTAATAATTTTTATTTTTGTTACTATATGGATCCGCTCTTGAGTTTGTACCATAGTAATAAAAAATATAAAAAAGCAAAAAGCGCTAAGACAATTAACATTACATTTAATTCGCTCTTTTTTTAAACTTTCTCATATTTTTTTTATAAATATAATATATTTATTATATTTTAAAGGTTCAAGCGCTACGACAATTCATTGATTAAATAATAATTATTTTTTTATCAAAAATAATGAATATTTATTGATTTGAATCCGCTCTTGAGTTTGTACCTTTAATTTTTTCATTTACCATTATTATATATAATGTTATTATTATTAAAAAAAAGTGGTTCAAGCGCTAGTCAATCATAATATTTCTTAACATGATCCGCTCTTGATATACCATATTTTTCTTTTTAATTAAGACTTTGGGTTTAAGCGCTACGACAATTCATTATTCTTTTATATGTATCAAACAATAAAAAGATACTGAATCCGCCTTAAGTTTGTACCTAAAATCTTTTTTCTATGTGAGAAAGAATTTAATTTGGTTCAAGCGCTAGTCAATTCATCTTCTAGAGAATCCGCCTTGTTTTTGTACCAAATCACTTTCCGATTTTTACTGAATTATATAAAAAATATTGTTGGGGAGCAAGCTCTAAATAACACATTTGAGAAATCTTATTTTTTTTTATTAACTAAAAAAATAGTTGAATAATTTATCAGTTACTTAAATTTTTTTCAAGGTAGTTTTTAGGGGTATATTTTTATATTTTAAATTTCATAATGAAATTTATAAAGGGTATATAAACATCATCAAGAAAAAAGTTGAAAAATGAGATAAATTATTCTTAACAATAATTGGTGATTTTCTTTTTTTTTTAGTATTTAAAAATACTTTTTTATATTTGAAAAGCACGAAGAAAAAAAAAAGGAAAGAAATAAAATACTCTTTATATATACTTTTTTATGTTATTAATTAAGATATATTTTTATAAATAAATTAATGAAATAGTTTTTTTAATGATAATTTATAAAAATATTTTTATATTTTAATTAATTATTAATTAATTAACATTCATTACTTTATATTTTTAGTAGAAGTTTGTAATAAATATATTATATAAATATATAAATATTCTAATTATAAGTTTTTATTAATATTATTGAATATTAAACATTTATTTTTAAAAATAAAAAATTAAAATTTCATATAATTAATTCAAAAAAAAAAAGATTATTTTCTATTTTCCTTTTTTAATTATATTTACTTTTCCCAATAAAATTTCTTATTTGAAAATTAACCTAAAAATAGATTTTTTTTCATAAATTAATATAATTAAAAAAATGGTCAATAAAAATTGTCATTTATATTGTTGCTGCTAAATTCATATTAAAAAAGCTATTTTTAAAATATTATATTATTAATAAAAGAGAAAAAAAATAATAAATAATTATAAAATACTAAATACTTATTAATCACATCAAGTTATTATTATTAATAGTTTAGCATTTTTATATTTTCATACATACATAATTGTATTTAATTGATAATGTACGTAATTTGATTAAATGTATTTTAATTGATTTACATTTAATTATTTAAGCCACAATTTTTTTTCATTATTGTTAAAAAAGAAAAAAGTAAAATTACTAATTTTTTTTTTTATTTTTTTTGTTTGTAATTAATGATAAGTTTTTTCTTTAATGCTAATAATAATAATGAAATTTTATTTATTTTTAAATATTTATAAGTAATTTATAATAGTAATATATATACTTATACATTTTTTTATAATTTGTAATTAATTTAAACATTTTATTATTACTACAATTATGAACAATTTAAATAAATTATTTTCTTAATGATTTCTTTTTATTAATTAAAAGTAAATTAATATTAAACATTTCTATTTTTTTTTAATTCTAATAAGAATTTTTGTATTAATAATAGTAATTTTATAAAATTTCTATTTTTCAATTATAAAAATTTCCAAAAAAATAAGATGTTTAATAATACAAAATTGTTTGTTGATTGTTTGGAGTTGTATAATAAATTGGAATGTTTTGATTTTCATTGTAATATTGGTTAGATTCAATGGATAATAAATTAATTTCATTACTTGGATAGGAAGAAAAAGTATTCATTGAAGTTTCATTACTTGGAATTATTGGAGTAAAGACATCATCATTACTTGAAACTATTGGAGTGAACATAGTTTCATTACTTGGAATTGTTGGTGTTATGATTATTTCATCATTTGGGGTCAATGGTGATAAAGATGAATAGGAAGATGATGGAGAAAGTGAAGGTTCGGAAATTATTGGAGATAAAGAAAAAATGTTATTATTGTTGCCGCTATTGTTAATTAATAAAAATTGTTCATTATTTTCATATTGATCATCAATTTTATATTGATTAATTTTAATATTTTCATTAATATTTTTACAAATATTATCATTCGATGGAATGATTACTAATTGAGATGAAATTTCATGAATATAAGATGAATCTTTTGGTGATATTAAATAAGTAGTTCTAGTTAAATAAGTAGTTCTAGTTTCATTATTATTGTATTTATTGCAGTTATTGTAGTTATTGCAGTTATTGCAATTATTGTTTTCATTTTGAATTTCATTTTGATTATGATGATCATATGAATTTGAATTTTTTCTTTTAATATTTATTGGTTTTAATTGGCTTTGTTTTGACTTTTTTGAATGTTCTTTAATGGTCATTTCAATTTTATTCATGATTGATTCTTCATAATGACATATATGAGAATATTTCTTGTCTTTACAAAGTTCATTCCAAATTCTAGAAACCAAAGTACTTGTAATCAAATCGACATTGTTATTCACCCTCTTAAGAATCATTCCCCATAAAAGTTTTATTTGTTGAGTAGTTTTAGCATATTTATTTAAAGATCTGCATAAACGTTCATAATCTTGAATTATTTTGAAATTTCATATTAGTATTTATTCATTTTATTTAAATATTTATATTTATATATATTTATATTTATATATATATTTAATAATAAAATAATGTTTATTTAATATACATATAATATACATACTTGGTTGAATTTTAAATTCTTCAAGTTGATCAATAATTTTTGCACAAAGTAAATAACGATAGGCTTGAGTTCTATAAATTATAATATAATAAATAAAATATAATAAAATATAATATTATTAATTATTTAAAATATTTAATAATTTATATATACTTTATACCATTTTATATTTTATATTTTTTATTTTTACTTACTTTGAAATATTCCATTTTGATTTTACATAATCATCAAGATTATAACCTTGATTAAGATATTCTTTTGAATTTAAAGATTGATGGATATCGTTAATGTATCTTTTAAATTCTTCTTGCTTTAAAAGATATGCATTAAGTGGACTAAAAATTTTGAATTTCGATTATTATTCATTAATATAAAGAATATATAGATAGAATAAAAATGATAAAAATAATAATAATGATAAAAATAATAAAAATAATAAAAATTATATTATATATAGATATATATAGATAGAATAAAAATAATAATATAATTATGTTAGAAATAATATAATTAAATAAATAAACATTTATTTATAAATATTTATAATATTATTAGATCTACTAAAGTATTAAATATAATTGATAATTGAAATGTGATGAATAATGAATAATGGATGATAATACTTATAATACTTACTTTTCTAAAGAGCAAAGATCATTCATTTTTGTCAAAGATAAAATGTTGGAATTTTAAATATTATTAAAATTGAATTATATTGTTCTTTGAAGACAATGAAAACACAATGAGAACAATGTAAAATTAAAAATGATATTGTTTTCTTTCTTTTTTTTTAATTTAAATTTAGTAGGACAAAATTAAAGAAATTGAAAAATAAATTAAAGCTATTGTTTTAAAAATAAAATGAGAAAAAAAAGAGAACAATGGCTTTGTATTTATATTCTCTCCTATGCAACTTTAAGAATTATAAAAATCAAAAATTTAATATATCAAAACATTATAAAAAAGAGTTTAATAATAAAATAAAAAAAATAAAAACAAAGTTTTAAGAATAAATTAAAACAACATTTCAATTTATTTAAATTCACCTATTGGCTATTTGAAATTAAATCAAAGAAAACATTTCATTTATTTTATATTATTTTATATTATTTAATATTTTATTTTATTGAAGAAAAAAAAGATATTTTTTATTATTTCTAAATAAAAAGCCAATAAAAAAATTAATAACAAAATTTAATATAAAATTAATATATAATTTAATATAAATATATTAAATAAATAAACATTAATAAGAAGTAATCTCCGATTGCAAACAAGTATTAAAAACAAAATAACTATTTATATGCAAATATTTTAAATATTTTGTAAATATTTTATTTTTTTTTTTGAAAATATCTAGATCTAAATCAATATATTAATAAAATATATTGATATGTAAAATTTGTACAATGTTATTGATCATTAACTAATTAGTTTATTAACTAACTAATTTATAATCTTCAAGAAAAATAATTAAATATAAAAATTTAATATTAATAATTTTATGAATTTATATACTTTTGTAAACAAAAAAAGGATAATTAAGTTGAAAGTGCTGATGAATGTAATGATAACATAGGTTAGATTATATTCAATATTTTAGTTTATATCACTTTCTAGTAAAAATTCACGGAAATTTATGATAAATAATAATTATAAATATATTATACATTTGATATTAGTAGAAATTTTTATTATAAAATAATTATTAAATAATTTTATATAGTTTATTATAAAAATATAATTTACATAAAATCAAATATTTTATAAATTTATATATTTGATTGGGTTAAATTATAAAAATAATTTTTAATATAAAGAATAATAATATTTTTTAGTAGAAAATAAGAAGACTTAGATTACTAATAATAAGTTAAATTTTAATAATAGTTAATATAATTAATTAGTGAATACATAATAATATTTAAAAGACAAAAAATAAGTTTTTATATAATAAAAATTATTGTTAAAAAGAGCGTAAGAACAATAAATAAAAGAAAATATAAAAACGAAATTAAACTTGTCTAATTTGTAATTATTGTGTTAATAATAAATAATATTTTATAGAATAAATCTGGTGTTATTATTCTATATAAATATTATTAAAATAATAAAACTATTAAAATTATAAAATAACTTAAAATAAATTAATAAAACTAGTAGATATTGTTAAAGCTCGTACAATAGCTGTCGAGATAAAACAATATAAGATAACAGAAGAAGTAGTTAAAAAGTTGTAATATAACTACCAATCCGTTATCAAGTGGTGGAGAACCTCAGTCGTCCCGTGGGAAAGCCGAAAATTTAAATAATTCCTATTAATTAGTATATTTAGTATAATTATCTTATTTATTTACTAAATATGACTGAAAATAAAAACAATTTTGAAAGAGCCGCTAGTATGGCTAAAGAAATAAGCCCTCTTGGCAAGAAAGATACTAAGTTCTTCAGATGGAAAATGGAACTTGAAGATATCTTAGAAGACTTAGCTCTTTCTGAAAAAGAAAAGAAGAGAATTGCTTTGCTTGCTACTACCGGTAACTCAAAGGATCTTTGTAGTGATATTTATTATGAAGATAGATCCCTATCTTATAATGAATTTATCAATAAAATATCTAACTTATTTGAGGATGATAAAACCTCTAATAGAAACCTAAATAAGTTAGAAAAAATAAAAGTAAACAAAAGCTCCGCTATAATACTATTATTAATTATATTACATTGAATAAATTCTTGTACATATTTAATTACATTACTTAAATGTAAGAATTAAATTATTATTATAATTTAACCTATTTTCATGTTAAGTTTTTGGGTTTGGTTATGCGGCCAGGTCAGAATGTTATTAATTATATAGTAAAAATGTTTTTTAAGAAATTAAATTTAATTATAAAATAACACCTTAAACTCAAATGAAAAATGAAAAATTTATATTTACTTTAAAATAACTTTTTATAAATTTTTTATTTATTTAATAATAATAATATAAATGATATTATAAGTAACTATATAATTAAGATTATAACTATAATCTTTACAAAGAATTAAAATCGAATTCAATTCATTCTCTTTTATATTCTTTGTTCAGATTATTAAATTGATATTAATAAGAATAAAGTATTACATGTAATATATTAGTAATATAATTAAATAAGTAATAAGATTGTTTGTTTGTTTGTTTGTTTGTTTGTTTGTCATGACATAAAATAAAATAAACATATGATTAATCATTTAAACAGTTGATCCTAATTAGTAATTATAAAAACTATTCAATTAATAATTCATCATTATTAATTGATATTACCATAACATATTTGTTATAATTAAATAATTATTATTTTCAAAATTATTTCTAATAAAACTTGCCGTTAACCTATTTTATAATAATTAAGATTATTTAATTTATAGGTATTAACTGTTACACCTAAATGGGTCTAGTTCTATTTTTAGTAACAATCGTTATCATTAATTAAATTAATATAACTAAAATTCCTATTGATATATTTTTAATTTCATCAAGTCATAAGAAATATTTATGATCCATACTTGATATCATATTGATTTTAATTTACCTAATAAAATCTTTAAATGATCATAACTTCCTTAAATGATCAGTTAGAAGGACCGCGATTGTACCAAATTGTAGCTTTCTTCCTAAGCTTTCCAATAAACCTAGTTTCATCACCGTAGCACTTACAGCCGTAGCGATCGTTTTTGGCGAGTTACACCTTATTTCGTACTTGCTTATTTTTGGTTAAGGGTTATAGTGTATTGATATTAAATTTTTGAAATCATAACCCTTTCACTGAATCAAAATTTAAAAGGTGACTTTTAAAAGTGTTTTAAAATAATTATTGAAATTATTTAATTATAATTATTATGTTTAATTAATTATAGATATTATCTGAATTTGTTTTAAATCCAGTTAATATCTTCACATTTCACCTATAATTTATTATTATTTCTTATTTTTATAGTAACAACGTATCATTTAATATGAAATTTGAAGTCACTTTGGCGGAGTGGTTAACGCGGTGGCCTGCTAAGCCATTTCCCTTTGGGAGCGCAGGTTCGAGTCCTGCAGGTGACGTTTTAATTTTTGTTTTATACTTTTTATATATATTATCTTTTTTATTTTATAATTTTTTTAATTGTATTTAATAAAAATTAATCCTAAATCGAATTATTTCATTTTTAATACTAATACAATAAAAATAAGTTTTAAATATATTTGAAAAAATATTTTAATTTTATCTTATTTAATTTAATTATATAATTTTTTTATAATAATAAAGATAAAAAGAAAAGATATTATTCAATAATAATAACTTAGTTTATAGTAATAATAATTATTATTTTAAGAATAAGATAATACTTTTTTTATAATTATATTATGTTTTTTAAGAAAAAAAAAACATATAATATATTTCTATAAATTACTCTTTTAAACTATTGCATGTTTTTGTATTAGAATATGATATATGGAATTATGTATAAATAAATTATGAAATATAGTAATACAATTTATTTATTCATAATTCCATATATCATATTCTATGTCCTCCATACCTTTCAATTTACTTTGTGAATTACATTTAATAGTATTCTTTGTTTTATATTTTTCATTATTTTCCAATTATTTTTTTCATATAATTTTTTTAATTTTATGGAATTATTTTTATTTATTAAATTAATTATATTACTTGTAATTATATGTTTGATTTTTTATAATTTTTTGATATAAAAGCATTATTATGTAAATTAATATATCTTTAGTATTTTACATAAACAATGTAACTTACAATTAAATAACGGTGAAAATGCATTAATAATCATAAAGTCATATTAGTGAATAATTAATTATTGAATAATATTCACTTGCGTAAATAAAATATAGCTTTAATAGTATTAAAAAAATATTATTATAGTAATTTCATAAATTATAAAAGGTGATTTATATAAATATTTTCATTTTTATGGTAGATAAAAAATATTGAAATTAATAAAACAACATTCTTCAACACAAAACTTATTATAAAACTCTATCAAATTTAAAATACATATACTTTTTTTTAATTTAATCATAATTTATTGTTTATTTTTCATATTCTTATTCAATATATGATGATGATGATCATTAATTTTATCAATAGACCAATATATATTATATTAATATTTTGATATAGAAGTATAAGAATGAAATTGAAAAATCTTCTTAAAAAATAAAATATTTATAAAATATTTGCATATAAATAGTTATTTTGTTTTTAATACTTGTTTGCAATCGGAGATTACTTCTTATTAATGTTTATTTATTTAATATATTTATATTAAATTATATATTAATTTTATATTAATTTTTGTTATTAATTTTTTATTGACTACTTTTTATTTAGAAATAATAAAAAATATCTTTTTTTTCTTCAATAAAATAAAATATTAAATAATATAAAATAATATAAAATAAATGAAAAGTTTTCTTTGATTTAATTTCAAATAGCCAATAGGTGAATTTAAATAAATTGAAATGTTGTTTTAATTTATTCTTAAAACTTTGTTTTTATTTTTTTTATTTTATTATTAAACTCTTTTTTATAATGTTTTGATATATTAAATTTTTGATTTTTATAATTCTTAAAGTTGCATAGGAGAGAATATAAATACAAAGCCATTGTTCTCTTTTTTTTCTCATTTTATTTTTAAAACAATAGCTTTAATTTATTTTTCAATTTCTTTAATTTTGTCCTACTAAATTTAAATTAAAAAAAAAGAAAGAAAACAATATCATTTTTAATTTTACATTGTTCTCATTGTGTTTTCATTGTCTTCAAAGAACAATATAATTCAATTTTAATAATATTTAAAATTCCAACATTTTATCTTTGACAAAAATGAATGATCTTTGCTCTTTAGAAAAGTAAGTATTATAAGTATTATCATCCATTATTCATTATTCATCATTCAACATTTAATATCATTCAACATTTAATATTTATCATCTACGATTATTTATTCATTATTCATCACATTTCAATTATCAATTATCAATTATAGTAGATCTAATAATATTATAAATATTTATAAATAAATGTTTATTTATTTAATTATATTATTTCTAACATAATTATATTATTTTTTTATTCTATCTATATATATCTATATATAATATAATTTTTATTATTTTTATCATTATTATTATTTTTATCATTTTTATTCTATCAATATATTCTTTATATTAATGAATAATAATCGAAATTCAAAAATTTTAGTCCACTTAATGCATATCTTTTAAAGCAAGAAGAATTTAAAAGATATATTAACGAAATCCATCAATCTTTAAATTCAAAAGAATATCTAAATCAAGGTTATAATCTTGATGATTATGTAAAATCAAAATGGAATATTTCAAAGTAAGTAAAAATAAAAAATATAAAATATAAAATGGTATAAAGTATATATAAATTATTAAATATTTTATATAATTAATAATATTATATTTTATTATATTTTATTATATTTTATTTATTATATTATAATTTATATAACTCAAGCCTATCGTTATTTACTTTGTGCAAAACTTATTGATCAACTTGAAGAATTTAAAATTCAACCAAGTATGTATATTATATGTATATTAAATAAACATTATTTTATTATTAAATATATATATAAATATAAATATATATAAATATAAATATTTAAATAAAATGAATAAATACTAATATGAAATTTCAAAATAATTCAAGATTATGAACGTTTATGCAGATCTTTAAATAAATATGCTAAAACTACTCAACAAATAAAACTTTTATGGGGAATGATTCTTAAGAGGGTGAATAACAATGTCGATTTGATTACAAGTACTTTGGTTTCTAGAATTTGGAATGAACTTTGTAAAGACAAGAAATATTCTCATATATGTCATTATGAAGAATCAATCATGAATAAAATTGAAATGACCATTAAAGAACATTCAAAAAAGTCAAAACAAAGCCAATTAAAACCAATAAATATTAAAAGAAAAAATTCAAATTCATATGATCATCATAATCAAAATGAAATTCAAAATGAAAACAATAATTGCAATAACTGCAATAACTACAATAACTGCAATAACTACAATAACTGCAATAAATACAATAATAATGAAACTAGAACTACTTATTTAACTAGAACTACTTATTTAATATCACCAAAAGATTCATCTTATATTCCTGAAATTTCATCTCAATTAGTAATCATTCCATCGAATGATAATATTTGTAAAAATATTAATGAAAATATTGAAATTAATCAATATAAAATTGATGATCAATATGAAAATAATGATCAATTTTTATTAATTAACAGTAGCGGCAACAATAATAACATTTTTTCTTTATCTCCAATAATTTCCGAACCTTCACTTTCTCCATCATCTTCCTATTCATCTTTATCACCATTGACCCCAAATGATGAAATAATCATAACACCAACAATTCCAAGTAATGAAACTATGTTCACTCCAATAGTTTCAAGTAATGATGATGTCTTTACTCCAACAATTCCAAGTAATGAAACTTCAATGAATACTTTTTCTTCCTATCCAAGTAATGAAATTAATTTATTATCCATTGAATCTAACCAATATTACAATGAAAATCAAAACATTCCAATTTATAATACAACTCCAAACAACCAACAAACAATTTTGTATTATTAAACCTCTTATTTTTTTTTTTTGGAAATTTTTATAATTGAAAAATAGAAATTTTATAAAATTTCTATTATTAATACAAAATACATAAATTCTTTTTAGAATTAAAAATAAATTAAAATATTTAATATTAATTTTTCTTTTATTTATTAATAATAAATGATTTTTTATTTTTGTATATTTGTTAAAAAAAAAAAAAAGAAAGCATTTAAAATATAATATATTATAATATATTTAAAATATTAATAATAAATATGACGATAATAATTCTTCATTGCCAATTAAAATAATAAAATTTAAATATTCAAATTTTTATAAATATATTTTATGGATGATCCACTTTTTTTAAAAATTTAAACCAAAATATTATATAAACACATATATATATATTTAATTTATAGCATAAAATTAGTCAAAACTCTTCGGATGTGAAATTTCAATAAAATTAAACAATTTTATTTTTTTTTTTTATTAATTTTAAATAATTTATTAAATTATAGAGAGAAAAAAAAAATAAAATAAAGAATAAAAAATAATAGTATTAAATATAATCATAAAACTCTATGATATACTTTATTGTAACATTATTTATATTTAGTAATATATAGATATTCCTTTAAATAGTATAAATTATTATTATTTATGAATAAAAATATAAAATAGATTTATCAAGAATGATTCATTATTAAAAAAAAATGATTTATATATATATTATGCTATTTTAACTTTAATCATTTCTATTAATGTAAAAAGAATCAAAAACTTTAGATTCTGAATTGATTCTTAACATTTGACAATAAGCTTTCTTTGAATTACCACCGTAATTGAAATCACAAAATACACCTCCATACTTTTTAGCATTTTCAGCACTTGTACCTCTAGCATATTTCTTTTGCCAATGTGGGTATTTAGCTTGTTCACCTTGTTCATCATAGACTTCCCAACCACCAACGCCATTTAAAATATTGATAGTAGCTCCTTTACGAATTTCAACATTTTTACCATCAGAATTTTTATCCTTTTCATCAATAATTCTACTTTTGAAATTGGACATAACATGAGTTCTAGCATAAACATGATCATGAGCACTAAAGATAATAGCACCTTGTTCTCTACAATAATCATAAAAACTTTCACCATCTCTTGAAACAATATTTCCATTTTCTTCATCACTATATTTACCAGTATGATAACCCATATCATAAAAATGCCATGAACAAATTTTCCAATCTTCTTTAGATTCACCTAAATGTTTCTTTAAAAAGGCAAGTTGATCCTTTCTACTATCAGCATTTTCAATTCCAGGGTTTAAACCAATAACTCTCTAAAGAAAAAAAAGGTGTATAAAAGAAAAGAGTTAGAATATATAAAAAGAATTAGAAGTATACAAGAAATATTTTAAGATTAGATTATAGTGTATATTGAATATATTAAACATTTGTAATTTATTTATTAATAAAAACAAACCATATTATTGTATTTACAAGACCACATATATTTTGTTGAAGAGAATTCACATTTAACATTACTATTCTTGCTACTGGTCATTTCATTAATTACATTTGCCTTAAATTGTTTAGCTACTTCTTCACCACATTCATTAGCACCTTCATGATTACCTAATACACCCATAAATTGATATTTACGGTTAACATCTAAAATGTCAGTAAAATAGTTATTTGGATTACATTCATAATCATAGTCTCCAAGATATAATAAAGCGTTGAAACTGGCAAGTCCCATGACTTCTTTTGCTTCCTTTGTAACACCACTATTCATTATTTTTTGATTATTAATTAATTTTTTTTAATAAAACAATACATTTAAAAATTGGTTAATACAATAATATTATTTATTAATGTATATATAATAATAGTTATAAGGGCAATAAAGATATTACCTATCACCAATAATAGCTAATTTAAACGAGGTTGAAGAAGATGAAGGTTCTTCACATTTACCGAATCCAGATTGACATCCAGTACCACAATAGTCAGAAGTGGTGCCACAATAACCATATTTACTACAACATTGACTGTTTGGGCAAATATAGTCAACGTTATTCTTTCTACCACAGGTGTAATCAGTTGATGTAACCTTAACACTATTACATTTACCAAATTCAGATTGACATCCAACACCACAATAAGCAGAAGTAGTACCACAATATCCTTTTTGACTACAACATTGGCTATTTGGGCATATGTAATCAACACTACCCTTTCTACCACATTTAGTATCAGTTGATATTGCCTTACCACTGTCACATCTACCAAATTCAGATTGACATCCAACACCACAATAAGCAGAAGTAGTACCACAATATCCTTTTTGACTACAACATTGACTATTTGGGCATATGTAATCAACACTACCCTTTCTACCACATTTAGTATCAGTTGATACTACCTTACCACTGTCACATCTACCAAATTCAGATTGACATCCAACACCACAATAAGCAGAAGTAGTACCACAATATCCTTTTTGACTACAACATTGGCTATTTGGGCATATGTAATTAACACTACCCATTTTACCACATTTAGTATCAGTTGATATTACCTTACCACTGTCACATCTACCAAATTCGGATTGACATCCAATACCACAATAAGCAGAAGTTGAGCCGCAATAACCCTTTTTACTACAACATTGACCATTAGAACATTTACCAATATCTTTACCACATTTTTTAGAAGTAACAGAAGAAACTACTGCCAAGAAAATAAAAGCTATTTCAAAAATTTTCATATTTTTTATATTTTTTTTTAAATTTAAAATATTTTTTTTCCAATTTGAAAAATGAAATTATTTAAAATTTACTAGTAGATATAAGTATTTATTTAAAACTTTTTATAAAAGTTTAAATATTTAAAAATTATAATTGAAATGAAGGTTGACTTGAAAAAAGTAATCTAAAATTGCAATTGAATATAATTATTATAAATTATAGCTTTTAAAATAAAATATTACTTATCACCGTTTATTTATTACTATTACTTTGTTAGGTATTGCTTTTTTTTAAAAAAAAATAATAATATCAATTTGCGTAGGTATTAACAAAATTTTTACCTTTTTTTTATCTTAACACTATTGACGTTGAAAAGAATAGATAAATAAAGAAAAAAAAAAAATTATTCTACATAAATTTTTAATTTAACTAGAGATCCGCCAACCAAATAAAAAAATAAAAAATTGATTAAATTGATAAAAAATAATTAATTTTTTTCTTTTTTTTTTTTTTAAACCAAAAATAAAATAAGAAAGAAAAAAAAAAAAGAATGATTATCAATGATATTCAAAAGGTCATTTTTTACCTAGACAAAGTTGAAAAAAGAAAGAAAAATTACTATTTACTAATTGTAATATCTCATCAATCTTAATATTTTCAGTTCCACATTTAATTATTCCGTATTTTAATTGGTTGCCAAGATATAATAAAATTTATTTATATATTCATTCATTCATTTATTTATATTTATTTATTTGTTTGTTTATTTATATATTCATTTATTTTCTAGTAAAAAAAGGTGAACCATACATTTAATGCATTTAATATGTAAACACATAAATGATAAGATTTCTTTAAAATGGAATTCCTCTCCAATTAAATATATTCATTGGAAAATAGTCAAAAGCTATCATCATCATTACATTAACTCTTACGTAATAGTAAAAAAAAAAAAAAAGAAGATGAGAAATAAATATTTTCAGAAACTTTTAGGATAATTCTATTAATTTATAAAAAAAAATAAACATTTTTAATGAACTATCATTAAAGCAAAAAAAAAAAAATGTATAAATATATAATATAATATAATATACTCTTAAAAAAAAAGGTTTATATATTATAAAGGTAATATAAAATCAATAAAAGCATTGTAGATTATAAAGTTTAAACATTCATAGCTCTTTATTAATATCAAAATCAACATAATACTAATAATCCAAAAACAAATATTTATATGTATTTTGACAAATTTGTATACATAAAATTACATAAAAAAATAAATTATGAATATGTAATGTGCAAAAAAAAAAAAAAGAACAATTTGATGATTATTATTATAAATAGTTTATTAGTTTATTATTTTTATAATACTAATTAAAATAAATAAAAAAAAATGGTATAGTATATCATTTAATAAAAACAAAGTGATTATTTTACAAATAAGAATAAAAAAAAAAGAAAAAACTCCAATATACACACAATCCACATTCTAAAAAAAAAAAAAAAAAAAGCATTTTTATTATTAACAAGAAGAAGATTGAAAGAATTTCTTTTAAAAAACTTTAAATCTTTTTGTTACACAAATTAAAATATTTAAAAAAAAAAAAGTTTTAATAATAAAGGTTTTCATTCTTTTCTTTTTTTTCTTTTATGCAAGTATATCTATTTCTCTATTTCTATATGATATTTATAATCAATTAATAATAAAATTTGTATAAATAATATATTTTAACTTTTAATAAATATTGAAAAATAGTAAAATGTATTTTTATTAATAATATTAATTATTCTGATTAATTTTAATATTAAAAAAAAAAAGACTTTTAAATACTTTTTTTTTTTTTTTTTTTTGACAAATAAAGAATAATATAAAATAATTAACAAATTTAATTTAAAACTGCTTATTAACTCATTGATGTTAAACATACATTCGGCATTGGTTATTTCAATATATATATATATATCATGGTGAAATATTTTTTAATAACAAATAACTTGAAAAAAAATTTTAATAAAATAGTTTTATAAGTAAAATAAATAATAATTAATTCATGATTGCATATACAACAATAAAAACTATTTTGGTTTATTATTCCATTTAAAACAAGTTTTTAATATTTATAATTAAAACTATAATCCAAGTAATAATTATTTATTCAGTTCTTTCTATCTATTTAAAAAGTAAATTTTATATTTTCTATTTTTATTATTATCATGCCATTAATAAAATTAATGAGCAAAAACTAAATATTAATCATTTAGGAGTTATAAAAGTTTTTATATAGTATTATTAAAAGAAAAAAAAGGAATATTTTTTTTTTTGCTATATATTTTTGTATACAGAGTTTTCATTTCATATTATGGATAACACATTTTGAAAACCTAAAGAATTTAAATATATAAATAATATTATATTTAAAGATTTTATTAATATATAACAAGTATTAATATTCTAATATATACTTAATATTAACTAGAAAACAAAACCAATAGATATAAGTCTATAAATATATATTATTTAATAAAATCATAATAATTAAATGGTCCCTTTTTTTGTATTAATTTCCTATTTTCTTAATATTAAAAGTAGAGACTCAGTTTAAAACAATAATAGTAATTACCTCACTTTTAATAGTATTATTTTCTATAATATTATAACAATAAGTATTAACAAAATGAGCATAATAACTATTTTATCCCATATTTCCATGATAATTTAAAGTATATTTAACTAGAAAGGCAACAATATCAATTCAATTGCTATGGAAATAAGAATTAATGTAATAATACTTAATATTAATAAACATAATAGTAATGATAATAATAATAATAATAATAATAATAATAATAATAATAATAATAATAATAATAATAATAATAATACTTAATATTAATAAACATAATAGTAATGATAATAATAATAATAATAATAATAATAATAATAATAATAATAATAATAATAATAATAATAATAATAATAATAATAATAATAATAATAATAATAATAATAATAATAAATGGTAATAAATAATAATAATAATAATAAATGGTAATAAATAATATATTAGTAATAATTAAGAGTATGAAGCATTTAATAGTAAATCAAAAGTTATTCTAATAATTAATATCAAAGTGAATCATCCACATTTACCTATAAAAGTTTAAAAAATAGTTTTTTTATAACTATTAATTACGTACATTACGTATATTACACTACGTATTTCATAGTATGACTTTTACTACTACAATGCAAAATAAGTTAGCCTAAATTTAGGCAAAAAATTATAAATCTTTAACTACATTTTTCTTTATTTAATATGGATTAAATGATTGGCTATTAATTTTCTTTCAATTTCTTTTAATTTATTAAATTATATTATTATATTAATTAATAATATATGAATAATAGGATATTGTAAAAAAAATACTTTAATGAATTATATTAAAATTATTATATTGATTTAATATATTAGAATATATTTGAATAATTATTTGTATAAAAAAAATAATTTTTTTTGTAAATATATATATAAAAAAAAAATTCAAAAAAATTTTTTTTTTTTTTTTTTTACTTACTGCAATAAAAATTTTTTTTAAAGATTATTATTGATTGAAAATGACTGACGCTACTAAGGTAAATAAAACATAAGAACGTAAAAAAAAAAAAAAAACTTTGTGTGTTCACATAGAATCAAAGAATAGAAAGTAAAAAGTAAAAAAGGATGACTTTAAAAAATGAAATTAGAATTGTTCATTTCAAAAAATTAAAAAGAAAAAAATTATCCAATCTATTTGTTATTATTTCTTCAATTGATAGCAATAATAAAAAGTTGTTATTTTAAATAACTCTATTATATATTCATATGTAATATAGAGAATAAAAAATAATTGAAAAATTTATTTATAATGAAATTAAAATATTAAAAATTCTATTTTAATCAATTTTTTTTTTTAAAAAAATCTAAATTATTTATATAACCAATAGAATACCGAAGAAGTTGTTGCTTCCCCAGATGTTCACTTTGAACCAGTTTGCAAGCTTGAACAATTAAAGGAAATCAAGACCTTAGAAGAAGAAGAAGAAGTTCTCTTCAAAATGTAATTAATTTTATAACAAATAAAATTTAAAAATTGATTAGAAATAAACAATAAATAGAAATTTATGTTGACCTTTTTTTAATTAATCATTATATAATAAATTTTTTTTCTATATTTATCTATTATTGTATATATATAAATAAATTAATTATAAATGGATTGTAACATCAATATATAATAAATAATTAATAAATCAATTGAATATCACGTAATAAGGCGTGCCAAGTTATTCAGATTCGAAAAGAACACTAACGAATGGAAGGAACGTGGTACTGGTGATGTTAAGTTCCTTAAGCACAAGGAAAGTGGTAAGGTTCGTTTAATCATGAGACGTGATAAGACCTTAAAGCTCTGCTGTAACCACTACATTACTGCTGACATGAAGCTTAACGCTAATGTTGGTTCTGACCGTTCCTGGGTTTGGAGTGTTGTTGCTGATTTCGCTGAAGAAGAAGCTAAGCAAGAAACTTTAGCTATTCGTTTCGCTAACAGTGAAAACGCCAACAAGTTCAAGGCTCAATTTGAAGAAGCTCAAAAAATGAACACTGAATTAGAAAAGGAAGAAAAGAAGGAAGAAGAAAAGAAGGAAGAAAAGAAAGAATAAATTATTTAACCCTTTTTTTACGTTTCTCAATTCCAAACCTTGTATTAAAAAAAAATAATGATAAATTATATTAATCTTTAAAAAATGAATTATATATAAATTTTATTTATATATAATTTTCAACAGCATATATATCAAATAGAAAATAATATAAAAAAGAATAAAAAAAAAAGAATAAATAAAATTATTTATAAAAAAATAATTAAATGTTTAAAAAGTGACAATTTATTAAATTTCACTTTTTATTTTGCCTAATTTAAATTGAAATTAGGTCATGCTGCTGTTGTTGTTATTTGATTGTTTGTTGGTGTGTTTTTTAAATTTAAAAAAAAAGTGAATGATATCATCAATTTTTCCAAGGCGTCATTTTTTTTGAAATTGAAAAAGGACAATTGAACTTGCAAAAATTCTATTAGATCATATATTAACAATATATTCAATAATATATTATGAAGTATAGACCAAAGTATTGAGCATAATTTTTTTAAATAATGATTTAATCTTTTTAAAAATTATATGAAATTAAATTTTACTATAAAAATATAATAAAATAATAGCAAAAAGAAAAAAGTGCGAAGCTTTTTTTTTTTTACCTAATTTTTATATAAATTTTAGTTTTAATTTCAAAAAAGAATCCCTTATTTATTGAAATTATTCATTATAATAAAATAGAGAGTAAGTTAGTTTAATTTTTTATTAAAAAAAAAAAAGTCAACTAGTTTAATCATTGAAAATAAAAAGTAGTTTTATGATATATAAAATGAATAATATCATGAAAATATATATATATATATTTCATTTTTATTTTTATTTTTTTTTAAAAAAAAAAAAGTAGAAAATCAAAAGAGATTTCAGTGAAAGAGGGCTTTTATAATAGAAAATATATCTTATTTTATTATTATTATTATTATTATTCAATTACTACTATCTATTAAATTCACTTGACTGCCTTCATATAATTAGAATTTATTATAAAAAATATTTGAAACTTTATAGTATACCCCTTTAATTTTTATTTTATTTCTATAAAGTTATAAAAAAGAAAATAGATCTTTATTTAAAAGTTGTATGATATTTATTTTTATTTTTTTTTTTTTCTTTCTTTTCTTCTATAATTTATTATCTTATAATTTTTAATATAGCATTGTAAATTAAAAATTTAAAATATTAATAAATCCTATATTAACGGTATATTACTACGCTATATTTTTATTACATATAATATACATATACAATTCAATTTTTTTCAGAAATGACAGTAAAACGGAGAACACAGAAAAAAAGAAAGACAACAAATGAATTGGAAAAAGTTCTTTCCGAAAAAAATCCTTCTGTAAAAGACATTTTAGAAAAATTACAAGTAATTGACCCTGTTTTTTATTAGAATAATTTATTATTGTATATATTAATATATGTATGAAGCTAATGATAATAATTATATATATATAACTATTAAATTTAATATTCACCATTCATAATATTTACATGTCATAATTCAATTTTATTTTTAAAAAAAAAGGCTTTACACAATGAACTTAGTAATATTGAACAAGGAAGTGATGAAAAAGATAAATTTTTATCTGTTAAAAATAGTCTTTTATCACCGACTCTTATGATGAATCGTTATAAAGCCATTAAAATTTACACTGCCTGTTGTCTTGCGGATATATTTCGTATTTTTGCACCAGAAGCTCCATTTAACACAAATGAAATTATGGTAATAATTAAAATACGTATATATATATATAAAGAACATGTCTAATACTGGAAAAAAAAAAAAAAAAAAAAAAAAAAAAAAAAATTTAAATAACTTACATAAAAATTATACTATTTTAAATTAAAAATAAAATATTTCGGGTAAAATAGGATGTTTTTGAATTTTTTTACAAACAATTAAGCAATCTTACTGTATTAAACGGACCACATTTCAAACAATATTTTTATTTATTAGAAAGTTTAGCCAATGTGAAATGTTTATGTTTAATATCACAATTAAAGGATACAGATGATTTAGTGAACAACTTTACAAAAACTATCTTTCAAACAATTCAGTAACTATTAAAATTTCTAAATTTTCAATAATTATTAAAATAATAATTAAAATACCCATTTATATGCCTTTTTTTGATAAATAACTATTATATTTAATTCCATTTATTTTTTTTTTCTAACCATAAAATAAATTATATTAGACCTGAACAATCCAAAAATATTCATGTTTGCCTTTTAGACATCTTAGAACAAGTTATAGAAGAAGCAGAACACTTACCAACCGAATGCATAAATATTATTTTAGATAATTATAAACAGGTATATATAGATTATAAATAAAAAAATAAATAATTTATCTTTTACAACAAACAGAAATGGTCAATAGAACTAAACATACAATATTTATATAATAATCCATAATTGAATTTATATTAAATATTAAAAAGAATGAAAATATTGCTGCGAGAACTTTGGCTGTAAATTTATGTTGTAATCAACCAGAAAAGCTACAGCGTTATGTTTGTCAAGTAATTATTATTACATAAAATCAATTAATAAATATCTATAATCTAATTTTTGAATAATAAAAATAAAATTTTACTGATATCTAAATTTCAATATGCTTGTTTCCCCCATACTTTTAATTTATTCAAAATACCTAATCTAAATTCATTCTTTTTGTTTCTCGTACTTGTTATTAATTCCAAACATATGATTTACAAAAAAAAAAAAAAAAAGTATATTAATTCTGTTATTTTATCAACTCAAGTAAAAGAAAATATCAATGAATTTATTGAAGCCCATAATTTAATTTTATTAATGTTTAATTTATCTCCAGAAGTTTTATTAAGTGTTATTCCACAATTACAAGAAGAACTTACTGTAAGTTGGTTAAAAATAAAATCAATTCGCCTATTATCATATTACTCTGTGAACAGATTTCTATGATATAAAAAAAATAAAAAGTTTAATCTTATTCTAACTCAATATTGATTTTATTACAAAAAAAAATACTAAAAAAATAGTTAGAAAATGTAGTTGTTAGAGAAACTGCAACAGATATTCTAGGTAAAATGTTTTGTGATACAAATTCATCTTTAGCGAAAATGTATCCACAAGTATGGGAAGCTTGGCTTGAAAGGTTAATATTATTAAATATAATCGACTCTTAATAAATTAATATTATAGTTCACCATAATTTTTAAAATTAATAATATCAAAAAATTTTTTTGTCCAAAAAAAAAAATCAATGTAAAATTTTCTCTTTTGAAAAATTGAAAAATAATAATACTATATTAATATGCAAATAGATCAAAGGATAAAAAATCATCCATTAGAATTAAAGTTATAAATTATATTTATGATATATTAGAGAATCATAGAGAATTAGCAAGTGATATAAATAGTAAGTATAAAATAATAAATTGATATTTTTAAATATTTATTATTTAGCAATTTTTTATTATTTAATCAAAATATAAATATATATATATAATGAATAATAATTAAAATAATATAATACTGTAATAATATGATATTGATAATTAAATAATTGTAGATATTATAAAAGAAAGATCAATTGATCCAGATGAAAAAGTTAGAGTTGAAACCATGAAAGTTATCAGTAAATTAACACCAAAAACAGCACAGTATATTAGTGAAAGTTTATTTAAAGATTGTATTGGTGAAAGATGTAGAGATAAAAAGGTAGGGAATTTTTTCCCATGTATTATTTAGATTTTTTTTTTTTTTTTTTTTGAAAAATATATAAAGAGAATGACTTTTAAATATTTTTATTCAATATTTGTATAATATGTATTATTATATTTTTTATTTTGTTTATCCATAGCATATTGTTCGTTTAGAAGCAGCAAAAAGTTTATGTAGAATATATGATATGCACTATAACGTTATATTCCAAGAAAAGTAACATCACGAATAAATAGTGTATTTTCAAAATCATTTTAATAAAAAAAAAAAATCTAATTATTATTTATATAATAATAATAGAGTTACTGACGAAGGAACTTCATTATTTGAAAAATTCGGATGGATTCCAAATACTATTTTAAAATTGATTTATACCGATGATAAAGATATTTTGTATGTGAAATGACTAGAATATATACTATTTTTTCCGTGGTTAACTAATCTATCAATATTTTTTTTTATTTTGGAATATTATATATATTATATACATTATCTATATGTTATTATTTATATATTAAATTCAATATCATTAATCAATATTATTAATTTCAACCGGATGCAATAAATTACAGAGTTATGGTAGAACAATTACTTATGGAATATCTTATCCCAGAACAATTAAATAATACTGTTAGAGTTGATAGAATTATTAATATAGTATCATCGTTAGATGAACGTGGTTACCTTGGATTTATATCTCTTTTAAATCGTCAGAAAACGTAAATATATTTTATTATCATTTACTATATATACTCGATGATATAATTTCAATAAAAAAAAAAAAAAAAAAATTACTATATAGTTTTAATTATTAATTATAATATTAATATATATATAGATGGTCTACCTTCATAGAAAAGTTTTTAAAGCTATGTGAAACCTACAATGTAACCATTTAAATTCTTTTCCTATTAATTCACTCTAATATTTTCTTTATAATAAATAAATAAACAAATGGTTTAACCCTTTTACTCAATTAATAACACTATAGGGTGGTATTATGGATAATATATCGGAAATTGATCCAGTAAAAGAACAATTAAATCAAATTAATCAATCCTTATCCAGTATGTAAAAAAAAAAAAAAAAAAATATTGAATTCTATTATATAAAATGATAGATATCCATAAAATATACTACCGAAAGGATATAAAATTGTAATTTTCCCTATCACTTTTACTAATGCTCTAATTATTTTATCATTATATTTAGATCATTTCCCAGATCCAAAGAAAACCTATGAAAAAATACGTACATTTATCAATCTTAATGATCGTAGAAGTTATGAATTAATACGAAATACATACAATCCAAAATTATCCTATGAAAAAATATTAAATTCTTATGTAAATTTACAAATTATTCTTTTATTTATATAATAATAATTGTTGTTGCTGCCGTTGATGTTTTAATTAAAATATTTATTATATTTTTAATTTAATATAATTTTATAGAAAGAAATATTAAAAAGGCCTGTATTAGCTCCATTGGTTGAAGAATTAAAAATTTTACTTCATAAGGTTTCACTTTTAATTATTAATAAAGATGTCACTTCACCTCTTATAAAAAGAATAAAAGAACCACTTATTTACTGGAGAAATAAATTATATCTATCTGAATGGACAAAAGGTTTTTCAAACATTGGAGAACAAGCTTCTCAAAAATTAATTACTGTAAATATGTTAAATAAACTCAATTTTTTATCAAAATAAAAATTATACTTTATTCAATACCCATTATTTTTTTTTTTTTTAACATGAATTCTATTTCTTTTAATTCTATAATATCCATAATATAGTATATTACTGAAAATATGCCTGTACTATATGAAGATAATATTAAACTTTTATCAAATCTAAAGGATAATGATTTAGGTAATTATTGAATAAAATTGATTTATTGTAATGAATCATTTTAATTTTTAATCTCAATATCACTCTATATATTTTATAGTAACAAATACTTTAGAAGCCTTGGCACAAATAGTAAAATTAAATCCAAATAAATTACCAAAAGATGACAAGTAAATATGCCCTTTTATTTATTTACCCTAAATAAATTAAAAAAAAAAATTATCAATAATTAAATTATTATTAAAACTATTTTTATTAATATTATGGATTGTCAATTAAATAGAGATATTACGCAACAACTCTATACTATATCTGTTAATGGAACTCCAGAACAAGCTAAGCACTCTACCTACCTATTAACTTATGTAGATAATAAGGATGAAATTTTAAAGAAATTAATAAAGGTATTTCAAAAAAAAAAAAAAAAAAAAAAAAGAAAAGAAATAAAATAATAAAATATTAATGAGAATAATAAAATGATAGTTTATTAATTTTAATATATAAAAAAAAATTACAAATATATAATTATTTAATTAATATTAATATATCCATTTTTTTTTAATTAATTATTATTATCACAGAATCTTTCTGATGAGATTTCTGTAGATTCAGTAAATATTGTCACTAGATTAACATCTCTTAGTGTTTTAGCAAAGTATGCAAATGCATTATTTGAAGAAAATGATAATGGTACAAAATTAGTATCTTTTATTATTAAGGATGTACTTCTTAAAAATAAGGTAAATATATATACGTATATAATAAAAAAAAATAATGCCACCATTTAAAAGTATTAGTTAGTAGAAAAAGATATATCATCTATAAAAAACATTTTCTCTAACTTATTTTAATTCATAAATTATAAAAAAAAAAAAAAATTTTTCTTTTTTTTTATTTTTAATAATTTTTAGAATTCTACATTTGATGAAGATCAAGATGATTGGGTAGAATATACTAATGTTGACGATGAATGCAAAATAAAATGTACTGGTCTTAAACTTATGTTGAAAAGAATTGTAGCTGCCAAGGATACTCCTGAATTAGCTTATACCCTTGCTCAACCTTTTATTAAACTTTGTCGTCGACTTATTACTAATGAAGGTGAAATTGTACCTACAAATAATACTAGGTAAAAAAAAAAAAAAAAAAATTAAAAATTATATAAATATATATAAAAATAATAAAATAGACACACCAAGTTATAAATTATAAAATATAGATTATTGACTATAGATTATAAGCAATGAACATACATTTAATAATATTACTACTAATTTTTTTATTTATTATTAATATATTTACTAACTTTTAATATTTATTGATATATTTTAATGCCTACAATGGGTAAATACAGTATCATTCAAAGGTATCATTTAAGATTAAAAGCAGGTCAATGTCTTTTAAGTTTAGCAAAGCATCCAGTTTTTGAAACCATGATCACCATGAATGATTATTTATCCCTCACTCTCATTATTCAAGATCCCTGTGCTGAAATTCGAGAAAGCTTTTCCAAAAAATTATTGTTCCTTATTTATAATCGAAAAATCCACATTCGCTATCTTCCTATATTATTTTTAGTAGCTCATGAACCTGAAAAAGATCTTAGAGATACCATTAAAAATTCAATCATAAGATTAACTAAATCATTAAAAAAGAATAAAAGTACAGTGGCTTTAATGGAAACTTTATTCCTTCATTTTGTTCATATTCTTGCACACCATTCCGACATTAATAATTACTTTAATGATATGATAACGCTTGAACAAAAATTTGAAATTTTAAATATTTTCTCCAAGTAAAGCAAAAAAACATTTTTTTTTTTTTTTTTTTATAATTTTAAAAATTATATATAATATATATCAACATTTTTTAGATATTGTCCATAGTATTTATATATATATATTTATTTACTTACTTATTTATATTTATATATTGATATAGATATTTAGAATTTTATGGAGATATTGTTATTTCAAGAGAAAATATTTCCTTTATCTTTTATCTTGCTGCCCAAATAAAAATTTATAGAGATATTTATTCTAAAACTTCAAGAGTAAGAAAAATATGACTATGATATATATATATATGTATATACTTTTATTTTGATATTCACCTCTTTTACCTTTTTTTATCTACTATTTTTTTTTTTTTTTAGGAAATTTATTTAATTAGTGATTTAGCTCAATATATTATTAGAGAAAAGTATGTTTCAGCAGATTGGGCTCTTTTAACCTACCCAGGTACTTTTGATAAATTCCCAAAAAGTTTATATTCAAAACTTGCTGCTGATGAAGGAGAAAAGGTAAGAATTAAAACACCTAAGAGTGGAGGAGAAGGAAAGCGGAATTATTAAAATATAAATAAAAAAAATATATTTATAATAAAAAAAATAATAATATATAAATTAATAATTTTATTTTATCTATTCTGTAGAATGTTTCACAACTTTATATACCAAGTGAATATATTGAAAAAGAGGTAACTCGAGAAAAAAAAAAAATTTACTATTTTATATATAAAATAAATTTAAAAAAAAAAAAAAAAATAATAATTATAATAATTTTAAAAAAAAAAATTTTTTTCTTTATTAAATTTTATATAGAAAAATGAAAAAGAAAAGAATCTTGCACATTCTAGAAAAAGAACGTAAGTCTTTATAAAAAAAGAAAAGATAAAATTAAATTGAATATACATTTATAAATCTCTATATATCTACAATATATCTATAATATAATATTAAAATATTAAAATATTTTTATTTAATCAAATGATCGGATAATAAAGTGGTAGTCATAAAAGATCCAAATCTAAAGCTTCATCCGTAAATGAAGATGTTGATGATATGGAAACAAGTAAAAAAAGTTCAGTTAGCTCTCGTGGACGTCGTTCAAGAACTGTAAGTAAATCAGAAGAAATTGTTGAAGAAGAAGAAGACGAAGAAGAAGATAACGAAAATGAAGAAAAGAGTAATGAAAAAGAAGATAAAACAGATACCACGGAAAGTGATACTAAAGAAGAAGAAAAGGAAAGAAATACTGATGATGCCGATAATGCTGAAACTGATAATGATGTTGATAATAAAAATAAATCATCAACTGTTTCTGCTATGGATGAAGATGAAGATGCCACCACAGAAAATCTTTCAATTAAAGAAGATGACATTTCTACTGAAGAAGTATCTGCACCAACTTCACCAACATCCACAACCAAAACCAAGAAAAGAAAAAGAAAAGAAAATTTAAGGTAATTTCATCTTTACAGACCTAAAATTCATATTAATTAGGATATATATATATATTTTCAATCTAATTTAACCTTTTTATATATTCTTTATTTTTTCTTTATTAGTTCACCAGCCATAAGTACACGTATCACCCGTAGTAAATCACGAAAACTTTAAAAAGTTTATTTTTTTTTTAATCCTACAAAAGGATATTACAATACCAAACAATATTTCATCTAATAAAAATTGAATATCTTTAAATTTTTTCTTTTTTTTTTTTATATTTATAAAAAAGTATTAACTATTGATTATCTAAAAAAGGTAAAAAAAAATTATCTTTTTAAAAAATAGCAACACCTATTTTATTCCTCCTTCTCAAATATACATTTTTAATGGTCATTTATTATTTTATAAAAAAAAAAAAAAAAAAAAAAAAAAAAAAAAAAAAAAAAAACTAAATAAAATACTAGGCATTAATGTAGATATTTAAAATATTTTCATTTTTAAAGAAGAGGGAAAAAAATAAAATAAAAAAAAAATTTTTTATTATTATCATAAAGCGAAAGTGTGTAATTGATGATCATAAATATAATCATTTTCTGTGAGGTTGTCCTTACATTCATTCTTTGATTATTTCTATACTAACATCTTGTTTATTTTATATCTGCATTATAATCAATTAACATTTTATATAGACATTTCTTCTCTTTCATAATAGTACTTCATTTTTTATTTGTTTGCAATTTTTTTTTTTTTTTTTTACAAGATGAATTAGTATTTATCCTAGATTTTCTGGAGGATTAGGTATACATTAATATTACTTTAGTGTAATAATAGAAAAATGAACAATACAGGTTTCACCTTTATTATTTACATTAGTGCCTATTTTTTTTTTTTTTTTTATTAAATATTCTATTGTTATTTTCATACTCGTAAGTGTTTTAAAATAGGTATGGTTTAGAAGCAATATGTAATAATGTATCATCATTAATATTTACTTTTAAAATAAAAATTCAATAAATCTTCTAATATTAATACCTTTATCAACTAATGATTTTATAATTTCTATTACATCCTTTTTATGATAAACATAGATATTTTTATTTATTACTGAAACTCTTTAATTATATTTATATTGGCCTCTAAAACTTAATAATAAATCTATAATTTCATTTTTATAGTTTTCAAACAATTCTTTTTTTTTAAAATTTTTTCTAGCGCTTCTATTGTTTTTTTTTCCTTTTTCATTAAAGTAATAAAAATCTCTTGAAATTATTATTTTCCATTTTTAATAATTTAATATCCTCTGGCTCGAAATCACCTTCATTATAATAAATTGTATTCTTTCAAATACTTTAAAAATTAGCATTTATCCTAGATTTTAGTCAGACTTTTTAGCCAGAAGAAATTCGACCCTTACCAGACTCTTAACCAGAATTTTTTCTAAAATTTCACTTTTTTGTAATTTTTTTAATTTTTATTATACTCAAGATTATTCTTATTACCAGCAATTATATACCACAAAACTAAAGCAAAGTGCACACAATAATAAATTTTAAAAAATATATATACAACATGTACAATATGAATATCAAAGACAACTTTTATTTAATTATTTTTTTTGGTTATAAAAAATTAAAAAAGGAATACACTAATAATTTTTTCAAAAAAAAAAAAAAACTCCAATAAGTCAGGGAATGTTATAATTATTAACAACAATAATCTTATGACTGAAAAAGTTTATACCTTTTTATTGACTGACACTTTTACAATAAGGTTAATTCAATATAAAATTATATTTTTATAAATGTGCTCATCATATATACCGCTTAAAAGGTCAAATTTTATTTTTAATCTCATGGATGTGGTAAGGTAAATATTTCATCTATTGGTTTTTTTTTTTTTTTCTGGTAAAAAATTTGATTAGTGAACTTTTTTTTTTTTTCTATATATTAAAAAAAAAAAAAAAATAAAAATTCTAAATTTAATAATTATAAAACTAATTCTATTTAATAATTTAATAATAATAGTAGCTTCTTTTAATAATAATAATAAAATAGTTTAATAAATTAAAATGAATATTATTAAATTTTATACTATTTTATTATTTACTATTACTTCTTTGGCCAGTTCTGTTATTTTCAAAAGAGATGATACCACTATTGAAAATGAAGAAATTGCTTCTGAAGAATGTGCTATTGAATTAAAAAATTCTGATTTAGGTAGATGCATGCCAAAAATTGATTTGAGCAATTATAAAAGAAAATGTGAAGACATGTATTCTGAAAAATGTCAACGTTTTTATGAATCTGATTTAACTAAACAATTCCCTATTTGTAGTAAAAATTCTATGTTTAAAGAATTTATTCAACCAATTGTATTTAAACAAGTCATAAATTCTTTATCTTTTAAATGTTTTTTTGATGAAAAAGGTAATTTATGTCCTTATTCCTTACATGTACTAACACATACTGGTGGAGAAATGGCTATAGATGATACATGTTACTCTGAAAAATGCACTGACGATTTAGTTGAACGTGCTAAGCGTTTTAATCTAGAATCAATAGGAGCTATTGAAAATTTATCATTTATGGAGGAAAAATTTTCATACCAAGAAATTAAAGCAATAGATTTGATGATTTCTAAATTAGAGTCCGATGAATGTAAATCTAGACATATTATGACTAGCAATGCCTATACTGTTAAAGTTAATAGTATTTTATTAATGGCTTCTTTATTATTATTAATATTATTTTATTAAAAAAAAAATAAATGTTTTGCTGTCTTTAAAATTAAAAAAAAAAAAAAGTAAAAATAATATAAAATTACAAATAATACAAATTTCAAATATAAAAGAAATACAAATAATACAAAATAAAATACAAAATACAAATAGAGTAATTAAACAATTACAAAAATATTTAATTGTTTAATTTGCTTGTTATGTTTTTTTAAGAAAAAAAAAAATTAACAAGTTTATATAAGAAAAATTAAAATATCAAAAAAAGTCACCACAACCTAGTTTTGTGACCTGTACTACATTAACCTTAAAATAAAGAAAAATAAAAACATTTTAAATATATTTATTTATTTATTTATTTATTTATTTATTTATTTATTTATTTATTTATTTATTTATTTATTTATTTATTTATTTATTTATTTATTTGTTTTTTTGTTTGTTTGTTTGTTTGTTTGTTTGTTTGTTTGTTTGTTTGTTTGTTTGTTTAGTTAGATAGTTCAATGGTAAACCAAAATGTCATTTGTCCAAATATGTTATAATATTATCGATGATAAGTCTAATACGTGTATCGAAATGACATAATAATGTTTGAATATATATATTTAAAAGAAAAGAAATATTAAAAATTTCTTGTATCAACTTGTCAGCAAAGTACAACTAAACATGTCATGAATTTTTTTTTTTTTTCTAAAGATTGTTATTGATTGAAAATGATTGACGCTACTAAGAATACCGAAGAAGTTGTTACCTCCCCAGATGTTCATTTTGAACCTGTTTGCAAGCTTGAATAATTATTATTTTTTTTTTAACGGTATCAAATATTTTTAAATTTTATTAATAAAAAAACAAAATTAAAAATAATAATTAAAAAAAAAAAAAAGTGTTAATAGGTTTAAATAAACACAAATGAATAAAAATTGGGTATAATGCATTCGAATCATTTTAATTAAAGTAAGAAAGACATTATTATACTAAAATACAATAATTTGTATTTGACTTCCAATGGGACACTGAGCCAAAAATCAAAAATACGATCTCCATTGGTTGCGCTGGCCTTTCTGACACTTGCAAAGCTCTTTCCATTCCCTTGAATTGTAATTCATATTGTTAAAACTCCCCCACCCCCAAGAAGGAATTTAAATATTTTTATTTCACACATTAAAATAATCATACACATTAATATTCACCGGATTATTAGAACTATTACTATTATTAACTAAATTACTATCTAAATTAGAATTATTATCATCACTATTACTATCATTACTAATATTATTACTTCTACTACTGTTACTATTATTATTATTATTATTATTGTTACTATAACTATTGTTACTACTACTACTATTATTATTATTATTATTATTATTATTATTATTATTATTATTATTATTATTATTATTATTATTATTATTATTATTATTATTATTATTATTATTATTATTATTATTATTATTATTATTATTATTATTATTGTTACTTCTACTACTGTTACTATTATTATTATTACTATTGTTACTATAACTATTGTTACTACTATTATTAGTATTATTACTGTCTCTACTGATATTAACATTATCATTATTATTGATGGATTGATAGGACTGTTGAAATTACGTTGACTGAAAAAATTTAATAGATGGACTATGGAATCATAATGTTTAATATGGATATCTCTAAATGCTGGACAATCTAATAACCAACGCTTCATACTTTGATCACCACTCTTGCAACATTGGACAGTAGTTTGGTCAAACTAGATCAACAAAATTAGCAGATTTTGCAACTCTAGCATCCAACTTGTATCCGCCTCTTGCTTTCAATAGGCAAGTAAAAACCCAAGGCAAACTCTGGGTACTTGTAGCATAATTTAATAAAATATCAAGACTTTATTAATTTAAAATGGATTAGAAATAAACAATAAATATAGTCTACTACAAAATTCATCACACCCCCACACCCACCACCTACATACATTCAACTCTTACCGCCTGATAAAACACAAACACTCACACCTTAAACCTAGAAACACTCCTTTACTTTTTAAACTTTTTTTTTTTTATTTTGTTTTATTGCGTTTTATTTAAAAAAAAAAAAAAAATTATTTTTTTTTTTCTAAAGAATGTTAATAATTTTTTTTTTTTTTTTTTTACATTTTTTTTATTTTTTACTATTAAAATTTTTTGTAGAAAAAAAAACCATTTTTTCAATTGAAATAAAAATTTTTTTCATGATTACCATCTTTTTTTTTTTTTTTATAATATAAAACCAAAAAAAAAAAAAGGATCATTTCATCTAATGTTAGAGATGAAAAAAAGAATAACGGATGTGAAAGAATTCTATAAAATTTTTAATGTAAATTTAAATTTTTTATTTCTTTTGATAAATTGGTTTCACTCACGGAAATAGCAGAATCTACCATTTTATTTACAGTAGAAGAGGTATTTTGATTCACCTTTTCATTTCCAATATCAAGGGCTTTAATATTATTAGAAAGGTTAAAGAGTTCATCTTCCGCTTCGATAGCCTCATCTTGGGTAAAGCTTTTGTTATTTATCTTGATAGATTCTGTTTTGGTTGTGGTTGTCTTTTCCTCTCCATCACTACTAAATAAATCTTCCCAATCTAATTGTACAGATGTCGGTGGAGGATTGACATGAGAAGTGGTGGACTTTGGTTGATTTTGTTTGGAGGAAGTGGTAGATTTATGTTTATGATCATGTTTATGATGATGTTTACTATTGTTTTTATTTTTATTCTTGCTTTTACTCTTGTTCTTACGATGCATTTCAGAGGTAACATTTGCGGTACTACTGGACATGTCATCGACAGTTTCAGAGGAATAGCCGATTTGGGGAACGGTCAATGTATCGACCGTGAATAAAGGATGGTAGGAAGTGGCATCAATTTTATCTGATTTGTTGGATTTATGACTATGTTTGGTCGATGATTTTTTACTTTTACCAATCGATTTCTCGGTGGATGTGGTTTTTGAATGGTTATGGTGATGCTTGTGTTTTGATAATTTGATCTTGATGGCATCGGCGCCTGAACTTCTTTCCTCTTCTTTTTCTCGACTTTCTTTCTTTGATTTATGATGACGACGTGTTTCCTTATCTTTTACTACAACTGAAACAGCTGTTGATGTTGTTGCTGTTGCTTCCTTGGAATTCTTACGTTTACTCTTGGAATTTTGAGATTTCTTTTCTTTATGATTCTTTTTGGTAATCTCCTTGAATTTCTTTTGCATACCATTGGTAAGAAGAGAAGGAGTGGTCATGGAGAAAACTTCTGAAGATACTGGAACTTTTTCTTTCTTGAATAAATTTTCATTACTTTCCTTGGTAAAGGCTGTTTTAATTTGCTTTGGTTTTTGCTTTGGTTTTGCTTTATTTGGTGGTTGGGCCAAGACAACTTCAGGTTGAGGTTTAGATGGAATAATTTCATCTTCATCATCCATCATATCACCCCAACTCAAACCTTGTTGGTAATTCCATGAACTTGGAAGAACTTGTTCACTAATTTGGAATCTATTCTTTGGACGTTCCTCTTCATCGTTCTGTGAAGATGTGATAGAATCGTTTATACCACGGGTTTCTTCATTCTTTTGATCTTCATCAGAATCAAAAAGATCTTCCCAACGAAGTTGAACCGACTTTTTATTGACAAGACCATGTTGTTTGTTTCCACCACTGGCATTCTTTCTTATGGCAGCTTCAAATAGCTTATTATGACTGAAAGAATGAATTTTTTCAATGGTAGGGGTGGTTAAACTTTCTTCACTTTCGGTTTGATCTTCTTCATCTTCCTTTCTCCATTCATTCATTTTATCTTTGGAGTAGGCATAGTCAAAAATGGACATGTTGTTCTTACTCTCGTGTTGTTCTACCTTTTCCCATTCAATGGATTCGTTTCTATTTTCTTTGATAGTAGTAGAATCATTGGTATCATCACGATTCTCCCAACTCATAGGAATAGAGGTATCATGATAGGATGGGTTGATATAAGATTTTATCTTGTTGGAAGTAGAGGTATAATTTTCTTCTTCTTCTTCTTCCATAGTATCCATGACTCTTGGTGTTAATTCAGTGGCCATGTCTTCATCATCAAAGTCATCCCCCCAAGATCCAATAGCAGGAACATTACTCTTGTAATTGAATGAATAATCAAAAGGTTCTGGTTCTCCATTTTCATTTTCTAATTCTAATGTATCGATATCTGGAACGACAGCATGATCACGTTGATCATCATAAATATCTTCTTGATACCAATCATCATAGTCATCATAATTATCGTATTGACTACCATCGTCTTCCTCTTCCTTGTTTTCATCAGAAACGATATCGGAGGTATTGGTAAAGTCTTCATCAACACCAAGATAATTACTGACTCTCTTACTGAAATCGGCAAAGACATCAATACGATTAACTTCAGCACGAAGCTCCTCTAAACTATAACGATCATAGACATTTTTGGAGAACATACGTTTAACAATACGGTTAAATTGATCAGAAAGACCCAACTTTCTCTGTAGGACATTAGAATCCTGACAAATGAACATGTTAAACGTTGGATTTTCCATATCAGCAGATGACCATGGATTTTGACCAAAAATCATATTGATAAGAATAACTCCTAAGGCCCAGACATCACTACCTTTTGAATTACATTCTAATCCATCTCTTTCATTTTTTCTTTTTCTTCTACCACCATAGTAGTTATCGTCATAATCATCATAGTCATCATCATCTTCATAGTCATCTTCATCATCATAGTCATCTTCATTTTCAATACATTCAGGAGACATGTATCTTAAACTACCACAGTTGAAATCATTGGTCCATTCATCGAAACAACACAAGCCAAAATCTGAAATCTTACAATGATCATCTTCAGATAAAAGAATATTTTCTGGCTTTAAATCACGATGAAAGATATGATTGTTGTGACAATGGCTAACGCCATCACACAATTCATTAAAATAACGTTTGACACGTGGTATTTCCAACTGCTTTTCAGACTGTGTGATAAGTTCGTATAAATCGGTGGTACAACACTCTAAAATTAGAAAAAGGGATTCACTTGTTTCAATGACATCGTAAAGACGAATGATATTTTTATGATCACCAAGCATTTTCATGTACATGACTTCATCCTTTTGAAGTGTTTTTTCTTTTTCCGTCATTCCAATTTTATTAAGCCATTTAACGGCAAAAACATGACCTTCCTTGTTCACTGCTTTGTATACCGTGGCAAATGAACCATATCCTAAAATACTTTCAAGTTTTAAACCTCCGGAGAATGGAAGTACTTTTCCTAATAAATGTTCAGGATCGATATCTTTATCTGGCATGTTGAATAAAGTCTTTTTATTTATTTTGTTGTTTTTATGATATAAATCAATTTTTTTTTTTCGTTTTTTGGTTTTTGGTTTATTTTCCTTTGCTTCACAAATCTCTTTCTTCTTCTTCAGTAGGACTGACCTTGAAGATATTATATTTTAAAAAACTTTCTCTTTTTGAAAAATTGATTATATTTACAAAAAAAATTTTTTTTTATTTTTTGATTTGTTTAAATTTTAAAAAATTATTTAAAATTAAAACAAAATAATAGATACTTGAATAATAAAAGTGAGTTGTCGCTTTTTTTTTCGAATTAATAAATTATATGGAATTGATCAAAATATAATTTTTAAACGAGCAATCGGGTTTAAAAGTTACAAATTTGTCAACTGAAATAAATTATTTTTCTGCTAAATATTTTTATTAAAAGTTTCACACTTTCGTGAACAAATAATAAAAAATACAAGTTGAGTAGATAATTTTTCTTGTTATCTAATAGTACAATGAATGAATTCTTTGTTGATATTAAAGGATGGCCTTTAAAAACTTTTTTTTATTTCCAAACAATAAATTGTTTCTAGAATTTTTTTTTTTTTGTATATAGATTTTTAAATATATCGTGTAAAATGTTTTTTCTCTTTTTTTTTTTTTTTTTTTTTGTTATTTTTCCAATTAAATGATTTCGATTTCAAAAATTACTTTTTCGTAGTTGAAAATGACTTTCTTCGTTTCAGGAATATAAAATTTTCTTTAATGAAACTATAATAAATTTATCTTTTTTGTTAAATCATTTAGATAATTTTGATAAGGATTAATTTGATGGTTGTATAAAAATGTAAAGATAATAGCTATCTTAAAAGAAATATATATATTGAAAAATATATATATACTATTTATTTTTTCTCTTTTTATATTTTGAACGTTGGTTTTACTATAAAAATTAGTATTATTTTTGTAGGTATACTTTTACAAAAAAAAAGGCGTTAAATTTTTTTATGAAAAAATTAAAAAAATATTAGTGAATTAATTTATGCATGTTTTGAATTAAGTTAAGAGTATATCGAATAATGATGTAGTTAGGTTAGGTATGTAGTTGTAGTACACAAAGTACTTTTATTAAGAAACAAAGATTATAAATAGTTGCGAATGCAATATTTAAAATTCTTTTGCTAGCGTGAATAAATTGCCTAATTGAATAGGTATTTTTCAATGGTTGAAACAACCCTTTATAAAAAAATGAGAATAACTTTTAAGTTGTGTTCTTCTTTTAAAAACAATGTTTTTTTTTTGGATTATTTATAGCGTTGTTGAGTTTATTGATAATATTTTATAATTAATTAATGAGTATATGTTCTAAAACGTTATTATTTTTTGTATTATATTATTATGATGTAAATATATTATTAATGAATTTCGCTTTTGGTATTAGGAAAGAATAGTTAACTGTTATATGAAAATATTTCTTTTATTTCTCAAAGGATAACAATTGTTATTATTCATAGTTATTATTAAAATTTAGTTTTTTTTTTGGTTTGGTTTGTAAAGTTTTTTTTTTTTTTTGTTTTTTTTTTTTTTTTGTTATGGGTTTATTACAAATATTTCTGTCTAATTTCTTGCATAAAAAAAAATAGAAATCTTTAAAGATATGAAAATATAATTTTTTTAATTAGTTGTTTTTTTTTTTTAAAAAAAAAAAAAGAGTATGAAACATATTAAAAAAGAACACTTACGATTTTATAAGCCCAATAAATAAATTAAATAAAAATAATTTTTAATAAAAATATTGTTTATTCTATGATATAATATAAAAAAAAGAAAAGTATTATTTTTTCAAGTCATAAATTAAAATGGTATTACTTTTTTTAATAAAAAATATAGATATGTATATATATAAATTATATTTATATTATTAAAGAAATAGTTTAAAAACTATGATAACATACTATTTGATCTAAAACTATAAAATGTAAATGTCTTTTTCTTTTTTTTTTTTTTACTATATTACTAAATATATTATGATGTCGTTAAGTAGTAAAAAAAATACTATAAAATATATAAAAAATGCTAAAACTATAAAATAAAAAATATAAAATATATATAAAAAATTCTAATATTACTAATTTATCCTAAAATATATTTTGCTTTTATTTTTGTTAAAAAAAAAAAAAAAAATCCAATAGCACTATTATTTAAGAGTATTGTGTTTTTTTTTGTTATTTGGATTTATTATTATTAAAACTATTAAATTTATTGTTATTAATATTTAATATTATAAATTTTTAAAAATATTTTTTGTTTTGTTTTTTGCTTTGTTTGTTGCTTTTGTTGCTTGTTTTTTGCTTTTGTTTTTTGTAGCTTTTTTTTGGTTTGATTTATTAAAAATCAGCCGCTTTGTTTGTTGCTTAATCTTTTGATAAAAAGAAAAAAAATAATTTTGCTAAGAAAAGTAAGTAAAAAAAAAAAAGATTTTCTTGTGTATAAATACTTTTTTTGGTTCTGCCTAAAAAAAGGAAAAATAATTTTTAAATTAAAAAAAGCATAAAAATTAAATAAAAAATTGCATCATCATTTATTAATAATTATTAATTTTAATATTTAATAATATTTACAATATTTATTAATATTTATTAATAATTATATTTTTATTAATAATATTATCATTTAATATAATATAGTATAATATATTATTTATTTATTTAATATTTAATATTAATATTTATTTAATTTATTATTTATTCATTCATTAATATTTATTCCTATAGATTACTATAAATTTACTTATTATTTGTTCATTCATTCATTAATATTTATTTACCTATTTACTTATTTATTATTTGTTCATTCATTTATTAATATTTATTAACACATTTACTTATTTATTATTTATTCATTCATTAATATTTATTAACACATTTACTTATTTATTATTTGTTCATTCATTCATTAATATTTATTTACTTATTTATTTATTTATTCATTCACTTTACTCTTTTTAATCACTTGAATGATTTCACCATTTTTAAAATGCCAACAATCTAATTCCATATATTATTCAATTTATTATTTAATATATTATTTATTATGTATGAATTATTTTTTAATATATTATTAAATATATTTTTATTTAATTTTATATTTATTATGATTATATTTAAAATATATTGATTTATTGACTAGAAATTTTTAGGCTTTTTTTCACCTTTGCCTTTCCTTTCCTCCCTTCCTTCATCTACCAAAAAATTCTTTTTCTTCTTTATCATTCTAAAGAATTAAATTTAATATATGTTTTGATTTATTTTTATATATATTCGTTTTTATTCTATTATATTCTAATTTATTTTGTAATATATTGGCAGTTTATATTTATCTTTTAATTGATAATCTATGAATTAATAATTCTATATATATTAGAATATATTGAGTCAATATATATAATTATATTATAATTCACTTTAGGCCATGTCATTATTATTGCATTAATTAACCTTTTTAAATTTAGTTTATTACATTAGTATTGTTAATATATTATGAATATATCACATAGTTATTGGTAATATATTGTATAGTTATTATGAATATATTGTTAATATGTTGGATTATTAATAGATTATAAAAATGACTTTTATGGATATTCATTTACTTAAATTTTATTGGTTGAAATTTATGTTATTTATAATTTAAAGTTTAGTTTCATCATTATTCATATATTATAATGTATTCTAATATATGAACATATTCTATTACCATAAATTAATGAAAGGTCATTTTTATTATTTAATAAATTAATTTTTTGGTAAAATAATTAAATTATAATTAAACAATATAATTAATATAATACCATAATTAATTTATCATATATTCATATTACATTATAATATATAGAGTAATATATTAATTTTGACCTTTTTTTTAGCTTGTGAAGGAACAAATGACACACAGAAATTAATTAAAAATTTTTTTTATGAACCATTCATTGTATGCCTGCGAATCTTTTGGTCAGGAGGTAAATTCAGGCAGTAGAAATTTCAGGCGTGGTGGTGGTGAAAATGAAAATTTTTGTGGTAAAAAGGTGTGGTGAAGAAAGAAAATAAAAAGATAGAATGGAAATGAAGTTTAAAAAGTGTCTTTTTGCTTTTTAATCCTCGTTTAGAAAGCTTTTTTTAAAAAAAAAAAAGAAAAAAGAGATGAAAAACTATATTTAAATGCTGAAAAGGAAGAGAAACAGTGAAATAAGTAAGAACTTTTTTTGTTGCTATATTTCATAACACCATGATGAAATTAAAAATCCTATCAACCGTAATGAAGAATAACAATTGAAAAGTAAAGGAAAAAGTATCGAAATTAAAAAATCAGTTGTGCTCTTCTTCTTCTTCTTCTTATAACAATTATTTATTATTTTATTATTATTTTTTTTTAAAAAAAAAAAAAGCGCCTTTAAATCAAGTTGACTTTTTTTAAAAGGTGGTTCATCCCTCATTGCATAATCTAATCCTTGAGAAAATTTAAAAAAAAATTTAAAATTTTCCACATTCAAAACTTTAATTTTAGAATTTGTCCTAATTAAAAAAATGAAAAAATGTACACAATTTTTAATTCATAAGAACGTTGTAAAAAGCTGCAGTGAAAAGAAAGGGAAAAGGAGGAAAGAAAGAGAGGTTTCAATAAAAAATAGTAATTTAACGGTTATATTATGAAAGAAAGAAAAAAATAAAGATTCATTTTAATTTTAATTTATCATAATTAAAAAAAAATGGAAGAATAATAATAAAAAAAAAGGATTACAACCATTATTGTATTTAATTGTATTTCTTGCTGTGTTTTTACTGTATTTTTACTGTGTTTTATCGTGTTTTACATTTATATATTTATTACTTTTCATTATTAAAAAAATGAACTTTTTAAATTCGTTTATTAATAAAAAAAAATTAATTAAATTTTCAGATTCTAATTAAACCAATTTTTAATTAAAAAAAATTAATTAAAAAAATTAAAAAAAGGTAAAATGAACAAACACCTAAATACCTAAATACAAATACATAGTAACAGTAATAGTAATAGTAATAGTAATAGTAATAGTAATAGTAATAATAATAGTAATAGTAATAGTAATAGTAATAGTAATAGTAATAGTAATAGTAATAGTAATAGTAATAGTAATAGTAATAGTAATGTAATAGTAATAGTAATAGTCAAAGTAATAGTAATAGTAATAGTAATAGTCAAAGTAATAGTAATAGTAATAGTAATTGTCAAAGTAATAGTCAAAGTAATAGTAATAGAAGGAATAATGGTAGGAATAATAGGTAGGACTAGTAAATGATAGTAATAATAGTATTTATGATATTAATAATAATACAAATAATAATAAATAACAAGAGTAATTGATACGTTATAATGTTATATTAAAAAATTAAATATATTAATAATAATGTTAAATAATAATATTTTAATAATTAAACATTAATGAATATATGCAATGAAGGATGTTTTTTATTTTTTTTAATTAATGATATATTAAATATAAACATATGCATATGATGAAGATAAATCTATACTATAAATAATTTAAAAGTTTAATGTGACCTTTATTAATAGTAAAATTTGTCTTTTTTTTTAAATATATATATATATACATATATATAAATATATAAATCCTATTAATTATTGAAATAAAGGATTCATAGTATTAATGTTCATTTATATCTTTTTTTATATAATATAATTATAAAAAAGAAAAAATATTAATATTTTGGTTTTGTTATTTTGACTCATAATTAATTTATTTTATTTAAATTATCAAAATTAACCTACTTTAATGCTTTAAAAAAAAAAAGTTTATAAAGAGTATGTTAAATAATAAAAAAAAATAAGATAATTAGAATTAAAGTATAGCCGTATAGACATTTATTAAATAATAAGAATAATTCAAAATAACATGTGTAGTTTAATACTAATTTTTTTATAAAGATTCAATTGAAAAAGTCATTCATTCATGAATGAAAGAATGAAAAAAAAAAGGGAGAAGAAAAGTTATGAAATAAACTTTATATAATTAAAAATTATAAAATTATTAGAGTTTTGTTTTTAATGTGGCCCTGTGATTCTTTTAGAATTTTATTAATTATGCTATTCATAGAATAAGGTTGAGATGAAATTTATAATGGTTTTAAAATCTAGACTAAAATAGAGCTAAAATATGAAAAGTATAATTATAGTGATTAATAAATATTAATAAATAATAGTAAAATTAATAAAGAGAAGGTGAATTAATAATAATAATAAATAATAATAATAATAATAAAAATATTTGGTATTAATTAATTTTTTAATTTTGATAAATATGCAATTATTAAACAAACACAAACAAAAACAAAACAATTAAAAAGCATTTTAAATTAACTATAAAGTGGTTAAGAATAATGAATGATGTTTTTGTTAATTATTAAAAATAGATTAATAGTAAATAATTAATAAGAAAAAAACTAATTAAAAAAAAATGTATATAAGTAAGAATTAATCTTTTTTTTTCTCTCTTTTGGTTATTTTGGTTATTCTCTATATTTTTTTTTTTTTAAAAAAAAAGGTTCCTCTAAAATGAATAATAATAAAAAATTAAAATTGAATTTTGGGTTTAAAATGAAATGTAAAAATGTAATAAAATGTTTTATTTATTAATGCGTAGTTGTTAGACTAGAAATAACTGAAATGATTTGATATATAAATTAGTACCTATTTTTTTTTTTAAAATATTTTATTTATGGTTTTTTATTTTATTTTATTTCAATACATTATTTAAAAAAAAAGGTCATTAATCTGGATTTATTGTTATGTATTGAAATAGTCTAATTTTTTTTTTTTGTTAGTAGTGTACTTTTTTGAATAGAGCATTTATAAATATTTATGGATAATATTTTTTTTAAGCTTTATTGTAATTAATAGGGACTTAATTTTGTATTTTGAAGGAGAGGGAGTTGTTGTTGCTTTTTTTAAAATATTATTTAACAACTAATATATATAAATAAATCCATTATTGGAATATATTATTTATAATTTAATTTGTTATCTTGTCTTATGATGAGTTTTCGAATAAAGTGAACTTTCTGTTTTAATAAAAAATAAATTGTTTCTAAAAATAAATAAAAAAAAGTCTTATTCCTATAGAATATCCTATAGTATATCATCATCAATTAAATTCCTTCCCAAAATAAAACATACATTATATATACATTATTATTATTATATATATATTTTATTTTAAGAAGGAATTAGAATAACTTTGATTACTAGTAAAGTAAAGAAAAAAAAATTATTTGTTCATTCTATTACAAATTAATGACAAATTAAAAAAAAGATATAAAAATACTTTTTTTTTTACTCTTTTTTTTTTAAAAAAATTTTATTATTATTGTTTAATTTTTTTATTAATAAATATTAATTCTTTATATATAAAAAAAGTTTAACAACAACTAATTAAATAAAAAATGTATCAAATGCCATTCCCAGGAGGAGGAGGTGGTTATCCACCACCACAAGGTTTTGGAGGCGGCTATGGAGGCGGCTATGGCGGTGGTTACCCACCACCAGGTCCACCACCACCAGGAGGTTTTAATGGAGGTTTTAATGGTGGTTACAATAATAGTTATGGTGCTCCACCACCAAATAATGGTGATGATAGTGAATATGAATATATCACTGATGATGATGGAGATTACATTGAAGATGAAGATGGTTCCATTTTAACTATTCAAGAAGCTCAAAATAGAGGTTTAGTTGAACCAGCTACCGGTGAACGTGGTATTGGTAAGAAACTTTTAATTGGTGGAGCCGTTATTGGTGGAGTTTGGATGCTTCGTAAACAATTAAAGAAAAAGAAGAAGGTTAAGAAGCAAAAACAAAATCAAACAACAACCTACCAACAACAACCACAACAACCACAACAACCAAATATATATGGTCAAAATATTTATGGTCAACAAGGAGGAGGTTATCAACAACAAAATCTTTATGGTGCACCACCACAATATAATAGAGGTGCTCCAGCTCCAGGTGGTTTTGGTGGTCCATTTAATGGATATGGTGGTCCACCACCACCACGTTGGTAAATTTTTACTAAGTATTTTATATCAAGGTTTTTTTTTTTTTTTTTACAACAGTTGAAAGAAAACAAAAAAAAAACAAGATTTAATTATTATTATTAATAATAACTATACCAATAAAATTTTTTTAAACTATTTGTAAAAAAAAATCCAAAACAAAACAAAAAAAAAAAAAAAAAATAATATAAAATAAAAAAAGTAATAATTATAAAAGTAATATATATAAGTATTATCAAGATTATATATAAAAAGATTTTATTATATTTTATTTCTTTTATGTGTTTTTTTTAATTATTCATCAAAAAATATTATTTTTTTTTGAAAAAAGGGTATGTTTCATATTCTTTTTATAAATAATATTTTATTAATAATAGTTTGTGATAGTTCATGATTATATCTTTAATAGTATGCCTTGGATTAAACTATTTAAAAAAAAAAAAAAAAAAAAAGAGGATAATGAAAAAATAATAAAAGTTTATTCAAGAGAAAAAGAAGGATTAAAAATTATAAAGTATTTGTAAAAAATGTTTTTTTTTGTTAGATATAATAAAGAAAAAAGTAGTAATAATTCCTTTTTACTATTAAAATAATATTCTCTTTAATGGTGGTAATACTTTCTTTTTTAAAATCTGTCAAAACCTTTTTTTTTAAGCTGTCAAAAGAAAAATTTTAGGAGAGTCAAGCCATAATTTTTTTTGTTCTATGTTCTATAGAAAATTCTTTTATTGACGGCTAAAAAAAACGGAACCTCGGCAGTAACAATTTAAAATAAAATATTTTAAAATAAAGAACAAAAGACAAGAATATTAAAGTTATAATAAATAATAATAATAATAATTAGAATAATAATAATAATAATAATAATAATAATAATAATAATAATAATAATAATAATAATATTAATAATAATAATAATAATTTTAATATATTATTAATAATAGTAATAATAATAATAATAATAATAATAATAATAATAATAATAATAATAATAATAATAATAATAATAATAATAATAATAATAATAATAATAATAATAATAATAATAATAATAATTAGAATAATAATAATAATTAGAATAATAATAATAATAATAATAATAATAATCAGAATAATAATAATAATAATAATAATAATAATAATCAGAATAATTAGAATAATAATAATAATAATAATAATAATAATAATTAGAATAATAATAATAATAATAATAATAATAATAATAGTTTTAATAATAGTTTTCATTAATAAAAAATGGTTCACTATAATATAATATTAAAACATAGAGAATATTAAAACTGGTATTTTTAATAATTAAATAATTAATAATATAAATTGATTTATTATTATTACCATTTTATTTTTAATATAATAATAAGAAAAAAGATTAATATTTAATAATTAGAATAATCGAAATAGGAATAGTATTAATATTTAATAATAATGATTATTTAATATTATTTAATATTATTTTTAGTAATTACACACATTTCTTTTTTTTTTTTTTATTTTTTAAAAAAATATTCATATGAATTAAAAAAAAAATAATTATTATTATTGGTAATTTTTAATTTTTTTTTAATAAAGGATGGTTTCACCTTTTTTTTACTATAAATAGAGTCAATTTTTTTTTTTTTGGAGAGGAACTAATATTAAATAACGATTAAAATATTAAAATTAAAATAGCCATTAATTCATTAATCATTAGTTTTTTTTTATAAAAAGTATAATTTGCTTTAAATATTTCTTTCTTCTTTTTTTCAAACAAGTTAAATAAACAATATAAAAAAAAATAATCATGTACCAAATGCCACAACCAGAAGGTGGATTCCCACCACAACCACCATATGGAGGTTACCAAATGCCACAAGGAGGTTATCAAATGCCACAACCAGGTGGTTTCAACAATACCTATAATACTTATAACAATTATAATGGTGCGGATGATGAAAGTGAATATGAATATATTACGGATGATGATGGGGATTATATTGAAGATGAAGATGGTACTATCTTAACCACTGAAGAAGCTCAAAATAGAGGTTTAATTGAACCTGCTACCGGTGAACGTGGTATCGGTAAGAAACTTTTAATTGGTGGAGCTGTTGTTTGGTTGCTTCGTAAACAATTAAAGAAAAAGAAGAAGGTTAAGAAGCAAAAGACTTCCCAAATTAACTATTCCAATCAACCTAATCCAAATATCTATGGTCAAAATATTTACCAACAAACTCCATTACCACCACAAAATATTTATGGAAATCCTCAAAATCAAATGAAATATAATAATAGAGGACCCGGTGGTTTTGGTGGTTGGTAAATAAATAAAAATATTTGTATAAAAAAGATATATTATTAAAAACTATATTTGTTATAACTATATTATATATATTTTAAAATCATTTTTCATTATTATAAAGAAATATAATATATTTATATAATGTAAAGATAAATCGTTAAACCATAATTATTAAAACAATTTTTTTTATTCATATAATAATCAATATTATTATTTTTTTATTCTTTTAATCATAAACTCTATTATTTTTAAAGAAGAATTACGAGTGAAATCATCATTTATATTTTACTTTTTTTTTTTTTGCATAAAATAAAATAATAAAATTAAAATTTGAAGGTGTACTTCTTCCTTTGTGTCCAATTAAATTTTATTTTTTTAAATACAATAATTTTAATTAAGAAAGTTTCTTTTTTTCGAAATAGTTTTTTCTGTTTAATAAAAAATAAGTAAATAAACAGTTAATATTGTACTATTAGTACAACATAAAACACACACTTTAATAAATACTTTTTTGTCTAATATATCCAATGTATATATCAAATTTATATTTTCTTTTTTATTTAATAAAAAAAGACATTAAAAACCGTTGACTAAGTTTTGATAAAAAAAAAAAAAAGGTATATCCATTTTTATAATTAATTTTTTTTTTAATTTGATTTTTTAATTTTTATTGGAAGATTAAATAAATATTAAAAAACTAGACATTTTTAAAAATATTAATAAATGGTTTTATATAAAATAAAAGTTTTCTTTTTTTTTTTTTTTCAAATTTAATTTCAAATTTAAACAATCTTTATAATAATAGCCTTTAAAACACAAAGTATAATTAAATATTATTAAAAAAATAAATATATAGTATGACAAAAAAAAACTTTGTTATTGGGATTGATTTTGGAACTACTGAAATCCGTGTTGGTATTTGGGAAAATAATCATGTAGAAGTTATTGAAATATATTTTAACCGTTCAATGCCATCCTACGTATCGTTTTGTGAAAATGTACGATTATTTGGTAAAGAAGCTTTTGATAAAGCAAGAATAAAACCTGAAAATACTATTTATGGAGTTAAAAGATTTATAGGACGTTCATTTGAAGAAATTCAAAATAAATTAAACTATTTAACTTTCAACGTCACTGAAGAAAATGGAAAACCTTATTTTAAAATAAATTATAAAAATGAAGAAATGTTACTTACTCCAGATGAAATATATGTTATGCTTATTTCAAAAATAAAAAGTATTGTCGAAGATTATTTAAATAAAACTATAACTGATGCTGTTATCTCTGTTCCTGCTAATTTCAACGATTCTCAAAGGAGAGCAACTTTAGATGCTGGAAAATTGGCTGGTTTAAATGTTTTAAGAATTATTAATGAACCTACTGCTGCTGCCATAAATTATGTTCTTAACAATAATACTAAAAATCAAAAAATATTAATTGCTGATCTTGGGGGTGGAACATTTGATGTTTCTATCATAGATATTCAAAATGGTAGCTCTTTTAAAGTCATGGCAACCGGAGGTGACACTCACTTGGGTGGTGAAGATCTGACAAATAACCTTGTTGGTTATCTCATTGGAGAAATCAAAAGAGAATATCAAATTGATATTTCTACTAATCGAAAATCATTACTTAAATTAAGAAATGCATGTGAAAAGGCTAAATGTAATCTTACATCATTTAAAGACACTATTATTAATGTTGAAGATTTATTTCAAGAAGAACCTTTTGATTTTTCAAAAAAAATAACTCGTAGCGAATTTAAAGAACTGAATGCTTCATTATTTGATAGAATTAAAGAAATACTTGATCGGGTTGTTAAGGACTCCGGATTAAAAACAAGTGATGTTGATGAACTTGTTATTGTAGGTGGTTCAACTCGTATTCCGATAATTCAAGAAATAATATCATCCTATTTTAATGGAAAACCAATAAATAAAACAGTTAATTTAGATGAAGCCGTTGTTAATGGAGCCACAATACAAGCAGCCATTCTTTCTGGAAATGCCTTGGATAGCTTACAAAATTTTACCCTATCTGAAATTATTCCTTATTCTTTAAGTGTAAAAACTAAAAATGGATATAAAAGTACAATTATTAAACGTAACTCTACCATCCCAACGGAAAATAATAAACATTTTACTGTAGATTATAATCCACAAAACAAATCAATGTTCTTATCCTATTCCATATATGAAGGAAGTTTACTAAATAGTATAAATTCATTTCCCATCAAAGAGCCTAGCTCTTGTATAATTAATATTTTTATTAACCTATATATCGATGAAAATGGTATTTTAACAGTGGATATTTACAAAGGAAGAGTTATAAGAGATATTAAAAAAGAAAATATAAAATTATTAAATACTGAAGAAAACAGTATTAAATCAAATTTGAAAATGTTTGATAGTGATGAAATGATCGAAAAGGATAGAATAAAATCTATGTCCAGTCTTCAAGAGCTTGCTATTGGAATTAGAAAAAAATTTAAAACTGAAAGAATTATCGATCAACATATTTCGAAAAATATACAAAATTTAAATGATGCTATCACTGAATTAATCGTTGGGAATCTTAGTAACAATGAAGCCTGTCAAAAGAAAATTATGCAACATTTGGAATTAATTAAATTTAATGATCTTAAAGAGGAAAAGGATTTATACCCTAATCATTTGGGTATAGATCTTTTAGTCCTTCAAAGAATCCTTTTCCAAAAAGAAAAGGTTAATAAAATAATAACAGATTATAAAAATTATATAATAGATCTGTGCTCCTCAGAAATTAATTTTGTGAACTATAACTATAATGCAAGTAAGGAGGAATATGAAAAGCATAAAAAGAATATTGAAGATAGTATAAAGCTATGTAATGATAACTATGATGTAAGATGTGAAATCATTGAAATCATTGATACCATTAATAATGCTGAATCTATTACTGATGAAGAAGGCAGCTTAAAGGAAGAAGAAACTATAGAGTCCAATATTCATATTATTGAAATGGATGATAATATTGACGATACTAGAAAAGAAGAGGATCATAGTAAATATATTACTGAAGAAGGTGAAAAATCATTGGCCATAAAATCAGTAGAATCAAATCAACATCTTCACCAAATTGATAGTAATGTTGGTACTAATAAGAAAATAAACATATCCCTATCGAATAGTTACAATAATAATGATAATAATAAAAATAGTCATAATGACAACGTTATTATTGATAATGTTGATGATGATGACGTTGTTGTTGTTGTTGTTGGCAATGAAAAGAAAGCAAATAAAACCAAAACCAATATCATATCGTATAATAACAATCAATCTAACAAAATGGATAAACCAGAAAATACTATCAATAGGGATGAATATATTATATCTATCTATGATGAAAATAATGATAATGATATAAATAACACTCTTAATACTAAAAATTCTTCAAATTATGCTATTACTAAAAGTCAAGATACAAATAAAAAAGAAACTCTAATAAAAAAAGTATTGAAAAAAATAAAATCCATTCTAAAAATAAGCGATAAAAAACCCAAAAACCTTTCTAAAAAAAAAAGGTTATCCAAAAATATAATTAAAACCATAAGAAGAAGAATTTTATGAATATTAATTGTTATAAAACAAAAGTTATCTTCATCTTTTGCTATATTTTTTTTAAGACTTTTAAATGTAATATAATAAAATAGAATAAAATAAAATAGAATATAATTATAGAATTCATTATTATTCCTTAAATAAATATTTTTTTTCATGAAATCAATCCATATGAAATAATTATTACTAATTATTCTTTTATTTATACAATTTCACATGAAACCTAATATTTATATAATTTGCCGATTCTTCTATATCAGTATCAAAAAAAAGAAATCTCCAACAGCATTCCAAAACCCATTATCAAGATCCATTCTCGTTACATTCATGAAATTTAAACTAAGATTGGATTTTTTTACTTCACAAGTAGAATGTAAGTTATTTGTTAATGAAATATATATATAAGATCCCATTTTTCAGGACTATCTAAATTATAAGCATCTTGAATCATATAATTACATTCTAAAGATTCATATTTATTAGTGTTAATTCCTATAAACTAAATAATTAAATGATTTATATACAAGACAATAATCATTATCTTTCTGTTTATTATTATAAACATGTCATGCACACCATATCTTTTACTGGCATTTTAAGTCCCAAATATTATTCACGTGTAAGAATACCAATTTTACCTCTAACATCACCAAGTTTTGGCATAAAATTATCAATATAAAAATAATCTTTATATTTACTAATACAGTTTTCAACTTTTTCCATTATTGTTTTATAATTATCACTTTTTTTTTTTTTCAAAATTTTTTGGTACGGCATCATTTTTTAAATGCATCATAACAGTTTCTGTTGGATGATAACTTAAAAAATTTACACATGAATCAAAAACATCAGATAAATAAAGTATTAATTGCGGGTAGATGAGCATTTGTTAAACAATACAATCCATTATGTGTAATATATAAATCCTCATTTTTATTCTTTATTATTATCCATGTAAAACATCCATAGAACTATTAAAATCAAATATTCTTAGTAAACCTTATTTATTATTAAAAAGAAATTTAAACGGATCTATCTATTCATCTTTCAAAACTATTTCTATTTATATGTTTTTTTAATTAATAAGATATTAATCCATAGATACATAAAATTAACTAGTATTATTTGTAAAATATAATTTTAAATTATTAATATAAGTTTTATAAAAAGTATAAAAAATGGTTTATTTTTATTGTAATTATTTTTATTTTTACAATTATTTCTATAATTTGTAAAGTTATAAACCATAATTTTATAATAAAATAAAGTAACTAGTTGATTTGTATTCCTAATCTAATATTCATTTCAATTACAAATAAAAAATATAATTTATTTAAATGTTTAACTTTTTTTTTTTTTTTAGAAAAATAAAAACTTTTTTTGGTGTATAATAAAAGTTTTATAACATTTTCTATTATTAAAAACAAAAAAACAATTTTTTTGTTTTTTTTTATTAACATTTTACTACTTTTTCCATTTCTTTTTTTTTTTTTTTAAAAAAATTATTCCGCATACAAAAAAAATTAATTTAAAATTTTAATTATTATTTTGTTTTTTAATTTAAAAATTTCCACCTTTTTTCCGTTTTTTTTTTTTTAGTTGAAAGTTTTTTGGAAAAAAAAACCAAACAATTTAAAAAAAAAAAAAAAGTGGAAGAAGAAGAAGAAGGAAAAAAAAGAAAGTAAGAAAAAAAAGTTAAAATAAAAATAAATAATAAAGATTGAAAAGAGATATTTTCATTTAATAATATTTATATTTTATTATTTTATTTAAATTAATTGTAAAAAAAAAAAAAAAAACAAATTAGAAAATAAAAAAAAAAGGTTTCATTTTAAAAATAAAAACTACTAGTTTTTTTTTTTTTTTATTAGAAAAAGAAAAATCCGATTAAAAGCAATAGACAACAACATTTTGTATATATATAAAAAAAAGTAAAAAAAAAAAAAAATGATAAATTACATTAAAAAGTTACCAGAAAGACAAAAAAATCCAGAAACTTGTTGTGCTTCAGTAAAGGAGGGGAAAAAATATATTAATCCGGTAAGTTTATACAATAGACTAAAATTACAAAATATAAAATAAAATGTTATTATCATTATTATTATTATTATTATTATTTTACAAATTTCAAATTTATGAAAAAAAAAAAGAAAAGAATTTACTTTGCATTTTTAAAAGTTTTTACATATTTTTTATCAATTAAATTGAAATTGAAAATAATGAAACAAAATAATATAAACAGAAAGAAAGGAAGAAGAGAGAGAAGGAAAAAGGGAAAGAATACTATATAACAAATAAATAAATTCATATTAAATATTTAAAATTTTAATTTAAAATTTAAAATGATTGAAATGCCAAATTTAAAAGTATAAATTTTCAACAAAATGACACAATTTCTTTTTTAATAAAAAAATGGAATAATGTTAATAATAATAAACTCTAAAAGGAAAATAATGAAAAAAAAAAAAAATAAACATAGAATTTAAAAATTTAAGAATTTTAAAATTTGTTAAAAAAAATTTTTTTATAAATATTTTGACAAAAAAGTATTAAAAGTAAAAAAGTTAAAAATAATAATATTTTCAATATTATTTTACTTGATATTATTATTATAATTATCCTTTTATTTATTTTTATATCTTTATAATGATATATAATAGTGGCCTTCTGCTACAAGAAGAGAAGCCTCTAAAGAATATGGTTCATTAAGAATTATGAAAGGTTATATGAAAAATTATTTCTCTGGAAAAGAAAAACATGAAAAATTAAAAGTAGATGTAGACCTTAAAGCAATTTCGAATTATCATCAAGACGATAAAAATATTGCTATGCAATTAGTATGGCTTGGTCATGCTGCTTTTTTATTGCAAAGTATACATTATTACAAAAAAAAAATTGTTATCTATTTAGCTCCCTTCCTTTTAAAAGATATATTTTTTTTTTTTTTTTTTTTTTTTACAATTAATAATGAAATTATTATTTAATATTTACCTAGTTAATTCATTTACTGTCTTAATCGATCCATTTTTATCAAGAAGGTTTTAATTTTTTTTTTATAATATTATTAAAAAATTTTATATTTATTTCAATTCATAAAAAATATTAAGTATTATTATTATTATTATTATTATTATTATTTTACTTTTTTTTTTTATTTTTTTATATATTAGAGCTTCCCCTATAAAATTTGCAGGACCATATCGTTGTAAAGAAAGAGGTTTTAAAAGTTTTTCTGAACTTCCACCAATTGATTTTGTAATTATTAGTCATAGTCAGTATGTAGATAATTAATTATAAAAAAAATTAACATATTTAATATATATATATATTATTTAATAATAAGAAGAAGAAAGGAAGATAAAAAAAAAAAAAAAAAAAAGAAAAAAGATATGTATTATTGAAATATTTTTTACTTTATTTTATTTTTTTTTGAAATACTTATAATAATAATAAAAAAAAAGCTATGATCATTTAGATAAAAAAACAATAAAAGAAATATTTGCTGAGCAACAAAATAAAAATAAAACTCATATATTTTGTCCATTGGATTTGAAAAAGTGGTTTATCAGTATTGGTATTCCAGAAAATCAAGTAACTGAATGTGACTGGTGGGATGAATATGAAATTACTCGTATTGATGAAACTATCGATATTCATAATATAGATGCTCTTAATGAAGCATTAACTTCTTTATCTAATCGTAAGTTAAGTATTAATGCAGTACCTAGTCAACATTTTAGTGGTCGTACTGGTTTTGATTTTAATGAAACTTTATGGGTCGGATGGGTTATTAAAAGTCCCGAGGTTTCCTATTTTTTTGCTGGGTAATTCACTTTTTTTTTTTAATTAAATAATATAATTATTAGTTATTATATTTATTACTATCATCATTACCATTATTATTACCATTATTAATATTATTACCATTATTAATATTATTACCATTATTAATATTATTACCATTATTAATATTATTACCATTATTAATATTATTATCATTATCATTATTATTATTATTATCATTATCATTATCATTATCGTTGTCATTGTTATTATTAATAATATTGTAATTTTTATTATTTTAATCCTCCACCATTTTTATTTTATTTTTTATCAGTGATACAGGATATCGTTCTCTTCCAGATAATTGTCCAGAAGAAGAAATTGAAAATTATCCGGCATGTCCAGTCTTTCGTCAAATTGGTAATATTTATGGACCATTTGATTTAGCATCTATTCCAATTAGTCCTGCCTTACCACCACATATGATGAGTCCAGTTCATTCTAATCCAAGGGTAAAATCCCCCTCCTTTTCTTTTATTCACTTACTAACTTTATCTAAATCAGGAAAAAAAAAACTAACAACATATTATTTTTTATTTAAAAATTATCTATTTTTTTTAAAAAAATAGGATGGTGTTGATATTCATATTGATTGCCAATCTAAACATTCTATTGCTATGCATTGGGGTAAACTATTTATAATGTTTTTTTTTTTTTTATTTTTCAGGTTTCTTTTTTTAAATTAAATGAATCAACTATATTAACGTATTAACGGAAAATACATTATTATTTTTTTTTTAAAAAAAATTATTATCGCGTCTTTATTTAATTCCATATCATAATAGGCACTGTATTATTTAATGCTTTAAATCCTATTGATAGTGGACCAGAAAGACTTCGTGAAGAATTGGATAAGAAAAATATACCATATGAACAATTTCATGATACTTATATTGGACAAGTCATTAAAATAGAAAAAAAATAAATTCTTTTATATTAATATATACATTAAAAACTAAAACAAATAATTTTAAATATTTTAGTAAAGCATTTTTTATATTATTATATTGATATAATCTATTAATCTATTATTGTTTATGTAATTTTACTTTTTTTTTTTTTAAATCTATTATTCCATTATTCTATTAATATAAGTATAAATTCAATTTTACATCATCTTTATTAAAATTTTTAAAAATAATGTCTAGTATTTTAAATTTATTTTAATTTTAATTATAAAAATGGATATACCTTTTTTTTTTTTTTTATCAAGACTTAGTCAACATGGTTTTTAATGTCTTTTTTATTAAATAGATAAAGACATTTTCTAACCTTGGAAAGAGTTTAAAAAAGTAAAATATTAAAGAATAGGACAATAATTATTATTAATAAAAATATTAAATAAAAAAGAAAATATAAATTTGATATATACATTGGATATATTAGACATAAAAGTATTTAGTATAATTTTAATTATTAAATAATTATATAATTAATAAAAAACAACTATTTATTAGTTTAACTCTTATTAAGATAGTATCAATATAAGTATCATTATTAAAATTAAAATATAATGATAAAAATATTATATAAAAAAAGTTTTTATATATATATATATATTTTTTTTTAATTTTTAGTTGTTTTCATTTGTACTTTACTGTAATATTAAATAAAATTATAATTTCTAATTTTTAATTAATTTAAATCCCCATATCTTTAAATGATTTAATTATATCTTTTACTTTCGTATTGTTGTAGTCTTTATTGATTATATAGTTAATTATAAATAATTCATTTTCTAATTCTTCTTTTTTTTCTTCATATTTATCTTTTCCTTCTTTTTGATTGTCCTTTATAAATTCTTTTATTGAATTACATATACCTATTAAATATTTTATATAAGAGGAAAAGTATTCTTCCATTTTTCTATTATTTCCAAGTAAATCTATTTTTATATTTACAAGTTTTTCTAAATTATTCATCAATTCCATTCTTTCTTTTTCATTTTTATCGTCATTATTGAAATTTTCAAGTTTTGGTAGAATACTGGTTTTTTCTTCATCCCACAATATCCCTCTAAAATTTAAATTTATACAATTAGAGGGTATTTCTTTAACAGATGAAAAATTTAAAATACCGTTTTCATCAATATTAATAATGATTGTAACTTTATCCTTATAAAATTTATCAAAGTGATAAATATATTTATCTAATAATTTATTTTCATTTTCATATACTCTAATTGATATATAAAAAATATTTTCTAAATAATTAACATAGCAAGAAAGAAAAATTACAGTTGGGATGGTAGAGTTACGTTTAATAATTGTACTTTTATATCCATTTTTAGTTTTTACACTTAAAGAATAAGGAATAATTTCAGATAGGGTAAAATTTTGTAAGCTATCCAAGGCATTTCCAGAAAGAATGGCTGCTTGTATTGTGGCTCCATTAACAACGGCTTCATCTAAATTAACTGTTTTATTTATTGGTTTTCCATTAAAGTAGGATGATATTATTTCTTGAATTATCGGAATACGAGTTGAACCACCTACAATAACAAGTTCATCAACATCACTTGTTTTTAATCCGGAGTCCTTAACAACCCGATCAAGTATTTCTTTAATTCTATCAAATAATGAAGCATTCAGTTCTTTAAATTCGCTACGAGTTATTTTTTTTGAAAAATCAAAAGGTTCTTCTTGAAATAAATCTTCAACATTAATAATAGTGTCTTTAAATGATGTAAGATTACATTTAGCCTTTTCACATGCATTTCTTAATTTAAGTAATGATTTTCGATTAGTAGAAATATCAATTTGATATTCTCTTTTGATTTCTTCAATGAGATAACCAACAAGGTTATTTGTCAGATCTTCACCACCCAAGTGAGTGTCACCTCCGGTTGCCATGACTTTAAAAGAGCTACCATTTTGAATATCTATGATAGAAACATCAAATGTTCCACCCCCAAGATCAGCAATTAATATTTTTTGATTTTTAGTATTATTGTTAAGAACATAATTTATGGCAGCAGCAGTAGGTTCATTAATAATTCTTAAAACATTTAAACCAGCCAATTTTCCAGCATCTAAAGTTGCTCTCCTTTGAGAATCGTTGAAATTAGCAGGAACAGAGATAACAGCATCAGTTATAGTTTTATTTAAATAATCTTCGACAATACTTTTTATTTTTGAAATAAGCATAACATATATTTCATCTGGAGTAAGTAACATTTCTTCATTTTTATAATTTATTTTAAAATAAGGTTTTCCATTTTCTTCAGTGACGTTGAAAGTTAAATAGTTTAATTTATTTTGTATTTCTTCAAATGAACGTCCTATAAATCTTTTAACTCCATAAATAGTATTTTCAGGTTTTATTCTTGCTTTATCAAAAGCTTCTTTACCAAATAATCGTACATTTTCACAAAACGATACGTAGGATGGCATTGAACGGTTAAAATATATTTCAATAACTTCTACATGATTATTTTCCCAAATACCAACACGGATTTCAGTAGTTCCAAAATCAATCCCAATAACAAAATTTTTTTTTGTCATACTATATATTTATTTTTTTAATAATATTTAATTATACTTTGTGTTTTAAAGGCTATTATTATAAAGATTGTTTAAATTTGAAATTTGAAAAAAAAAAAAAGAAAACTTTTATTTTATATAAAACCATTTATTAATATTTTTAAAAATGTCTAGTTTTTTAATATTTATTTAATCTTCCAATAAAAATTAAAAAAACAAATTAAAAAAAAAATTAATTATAAAAATGGATATACCTTTTTTTTTTTTTTTTTATCAAGACTTAGTCAACGGTTTTTAATGTCTTTTTTATTAAATAGATAAAGACATTTTCTAATTTTTTAATTTTTTTATTTTATTCTATTAAAATATTTTGATTTACATTATAAACTTATTAATTAGAGACGATGGTGATATTAACTGTACTAATAATTATGGTCATACACCACTACACGAATTATACTATAATACATGTAATAAAGAACTTTTACCAATATTGATTGAAAATGGTGCTTTAATAAATAAAAGAAATAATAAAGGTGAAATACCAATATTTATAATTTATAAATATTAAAAAGGAGTTATGTTCGATTATTTAATGAAATATGGTCCCGATATAAATATACCAGATAATGAAGACAATACACCATTATTAGTAAATTGTTATTAAAAATAGTGATTCATTTTGTTCGAAAGTAGTAAGATATTTAATTAAACTTGGAGCAGATATTAACAAAGCAAATTGTGTATAGGAAGAGTATCATTACATGAATTAACGTATTATAATTTCTTCCTATAAACAATTCAACTATAAAAAAAAAAAAAGTCAGTATTTTCATATCTTTCCATTTTGAAAATTGATTTATATTCCTTTTTTTTTGATACCTTTAGTTTTTGTCCTATATAATATATATAATATATTTATATGAAAATTTTATATCATAATTATAAAGGATGGAGTTTTTACGGTTACTATTATTTTATTATTAATATTGTATAATCATTTATTTTATTTCACTTTTTAATTATTATTACTTATTTCAAACGGACTAAAATAATATTTTAACCACTCTATTTCATGTTTACTTATTTTTATACTGACATTTTGATGCTTATTAATATATTCAATTATTGAATTGGACCAATAGATTAAATATTTAATATTATTTGATATAGCTGTATGGGGGTCTTTTACATTATTAATCTTATCAATACAGTCTGAAGAATTTATAATGCCTTCTGTAGATTCATCCATTTCTTTTATTTTACGGTAATTAAATATAATTGGCAGGGAAAGGCATTTTAATTTACTATTATAGTCTTCTATACTATCATTACAATTAATTAGTTCATATAAATATTTTATATGATTTGATACAATTTCCGGAATTAGTTGTCCGTTTTTAAAATAGTTTTTTATAGTATAAGCAAAATTTTTTAGTTCATTCATAGATTGTATTGCATAGTTTGTAATTAAATCATTATCAATGGAATATAAATTATATTCTAATCTATTTTTAAAGGTCTCACAATCTTCTATACTGATTCTCTGATTACTTTTAATATTATTTATTATTGAAATACACATTTTCTCCAAATATTTTTCATAATTTAAAATACAATGTTTAGTATATTCATTATTTTTTAGTATGTCATTTATAGTATTAGCAAGTATTTTAAGATCATTCATCTTTTCTTTTTTTATATGTTTCTTTTCAATATGTTTCAGTATAAATAGTATAAATGGCATTGAAATTTGTTTAAATTTAATTAAATGGTTTTCATACTCTTTTTCACTAACTTTATAATTGTTTTTAACAAATTCAATCTCTGAACTACATAGATGCTTTAAATATTCTATATAGTTTAATAAATGTACGTTTAATCCTTCATCGTCATCGTCATCGTCATGTAGAAAATCTAGTATTGAATTGGCATAATTTTCAAGGTGTATTATGGATTTTATTCTTTTCTTTTCTTCATGATTTACATCGTATTCATTTTTGATTGGTGTTGAATATAATTCTAATTCCTTTTTATATTTTTCATATTCTTCTTTACCAACTTTTTGATTTGCTCTAATAAATTCAATAGTAGAATCACATAAATTTTTAAGGTAACTTGTATAATCTGATATAATTGTATTAATATTTGTACCAGTTATAAGATACTTACGTAAATCGTTGACAACACATTCTAGACTATTTTCATATATGTATTGTTCATTGTAGTGTAACCAAATTAATTTTAAATAATGCATTAATTCTTTTTTATGTTTTATATCTTCTTCTTCATTAATATTTTGATTATTTTTAACAAATTCTATTTTTAAATTACATATATTTATTATATAATATATATAATTTGTAATGCATTCTTCAGCACTTTTCTTATTTCTGAGGATGGATTTCACATTATTTACAAGTTTTTCTAAATTATTCATAGATTCTATTCTTTCCTTTTCCTTTATTTCATCTCTTTTAAACATTTCCATATCTGATTTTATTTGGTCTATATCCTTATCATTTAATGCTTTTCTGGAACTCTCATAATTAATATTTAAATTAATAGAGTTCTTCAGCTTTTCTGTCGCAATTTTTATCATGTAAATTCCATTTTCATTTATTGATATGGTAATGTAAACCTTTAGTTTATTACTATAGTAATTATCAAAGGATAAAGTATATTTATCTAATAAATTATCTTTTGTATATTTATTTTCATTTTCATATATCAAAAATGATACAAATTTTTTATATCTAGTATTATTATTTCTTACATAAAAAGAATCAAGTATCGTATTTTCCGTTGGAATGGTAGAGTTACGTTTAATAATTGTACTTTTATATCCATTTTTAATTTTTAAACTTAAAGAATAAGGAATAATTTCAGATAGGGTAAAATCTTGTAAGCTATCCAAGGCATTTCCAGAAAGAATGGCTGCTTGTATTGTGGCTCCATTAACAACGGCTTCATCTAAATTAACTGTTTTATTTATTGGTTTTCCATTAAAGTAGGATGATATTATTTCTTGAATTATCGGAATACGAGTTGAACCACCTACAATAACAAGTTCATCAACATCACTTGTTTTTAATCCGGAGTCCTTAACAACCCGATCAAGTATTTCTTTAATTCTATCAAATAATGAAACATTCAGTTCTTTAAATTCACTACGAGTTATTTTTTTTGAAAAATCAAAAGGTTCTTCTTGAAATAAATCTTCAACATTAATAATAGTGTCTTTAAATGATGTAAGATTACATTTAGCCTTTTCACATGCATTTCTTAATTTAAGTAATGATTTTCGATTAGTAGAAATATCAATTTGATATTCTCTTTTGATTTCTCCAATGAGATAACCAACAAGGTTATTTGTCAGATCTTCACCACCCAAGTGAGTGTCACCTCCGGTTGCCATGACTTTAAAAGAGCTACCATTTTGAATATCTATGATAGAAACATCAAATGTTCCACCCCCAAGATCAGCAATTAATATTTTTTGATTTTTAGTATTATTGTTAAGAACATAATTTATGGCAGCAGCAGTAGGTTCATTAATAATTCTTAAAACATTTAAACCAGCCAATTTTCCAGCATCTAAAGTTGCTCTCCTTTGAGAATCGTTGAAATTAGCAGGAACAGAGATAACAGCATCAGTTATAGTTTTATTTAAATAATCTTCGACAATACTTTTTATTTTTGAAATAAGCATAACATATATTTCATCTGGAGTAAGTAACATTTCTTCATTTTTATAATTTATTTTAAAATAAGGTTTTCCATTTTCTTCAGTGACGTTGAAAGTTAAATAGTTTAATTTATTTTGAATTTCTTCATATGAACGTCCTATAAATCTTTTAACTCCATAAATAGTATTTTCAGGTTTTATTCTTGCTTTATCAAAAGCTTCTTTACCAAATAATCGTATATTTTCACAAAATGATACGTAGGATGGCATTGAACGGTTAAAATATATTTCAATAACTTCTACATGATTATTTTCCCAAATACCAACACAGATTTTAGTAGTTCCAATATCAATCCCAATAACAAAGTTTTTTTTTGTCATAATAATATTATTGTATAATGAATAAAAAAGAGTAATATGAAATTTTATTTTATTTTATTTTATTTATTAAAAAAAAAATAAATTAAATTTTATTATCCAATATCCAATAGAATGATATGGCCGAATTTTTAAATATTTTTTTCTTTTTTTTTTTGGACATAAAAAAATCGAGGGAAAGTGCAACCTAAAACTACGACTATTTTATAATTTTTATTATTATTATGATTATTATTCTAATTATTATTATTATTCTAATTATTATTATTATTATTATTATTATTATTATTATTATTATTATTATTATTATTATTATTCTAATTATTATATTATTATTATTATTATTATTATTATTATTATTATTCTAATTATTATTATTAGTATTAGTATTATTATTATTATTATTATTATTATTATTATTATTATTATTATTATTATTATTATTATTATTATTATTATTATTATTATTTTTATTATTATTATTATTATTATTATTATCATTATTATTAAATATTATTATTATTATTACTTTAATTATTCATCATCATTATTAGTAGTATTATTATGTTTATTAATTTTATGTTGTTGTTGTTGTTGCTATTAATATAATATAAAATAAGAATCTTTCTATATATATATATTAAAAAATAATATCAATAATCAATAAACAATCATAACTACTATTAATAATAACTCGATAATAAAAGGTTATATGAATAACTAATTTATTTAGATGCTATCATCATTAAATTATAAATAGTTACGAGTTTCAAAGTTTATTAATTCATTTTTCTTTTATTTCAGAGAATGATAGAATTAATAGAATTTTGTAACTTGTTTAAATTCATAAATAAAGTAGAAGAAGAAGTCAAAAGGCCATTTTTAAGGTCATAGGCATAACTTTCAAGTTTATTGAAAAAAAGTTGTTTTTTTTTTTCTTTTTCTTTTTCATCATTTTCTTGATTTTTTTTTTTTTTTTTTTGCTTTTTCAATTCTTTGATTAATTTCATTTCGATATAATCTTCCTTTATTTTCATTAATTGTAATTTTTTTTTTTTTATAAATATTTGAAATATTTGTTCCTTTCTCAGATGCGGAAACGTTAAAAAACCCATTTTTATCAAAGGTAACTATAGTATTGCCTAGTATTTATGATAGCTTTATACAAAGCTGTTTCACCGATCAATGTTTCTTCATTTGCGAAAGCGACACATGATGGAGTGATATGATAACCATGTTCATTTTGAATAATATTAACTTGATCATTTCTAAAAACTCTTATACACGAATAAGTCATACCTAAGTCAATACCAATAATGGCAAGACGACCTTTAACCATTTTCAAATATATATATATAATATTTATTTGAAAATAACTTTTCAAAAAATATCAATATTTTAAAACTTTTCTTTTAACAAATAATTAAAAAAAAAAAAAAAAATATTCTAATCTTTTTTTATATATATATATATATATAAAATATTAATAAAAATAGATTTAAATAGTTCATGAACCAAAAAGTTTAATTTTATTTTAGCAGTTATGACCGTTTTTTTTTTTCTTTTTCGTATATATATATATATTTTTTTTTTATTAGAAAAAAATATGAAAAAGAAATGAGAAAATAAAGTCATTATTCCATTAATCAATCTTGTCTTGTTAAAATTAACTGTATATTTTAATACTTTTGCATACCTTACTCAATGCCTTCATATACCTATTCTCTTATACTTGATAGCTTTTTATGTTTGAAAGCTTTATATTTTGCTTTTATTATATCATTGTATATGAAACTCTAAAGTTAAAATATTTATGTTCTTAATTTTTACAATCTTTACTTTATTAATATATAGTAAGGATAATATTTAACAGTAATCTACAAACTAAATTTCTTTATAACACGTCATTTAAAAAAAAAAAGAAAAAAGATTTCTATTTTTAATTTTTTTTTTATTAAGTTATTATTATTATAAATATATATATGTGATTAATAGTAATATTAACTTTTTTAAAGGTTTAAAGAGAGTTATTATTTTTGTATGTATAAATAATAAAAAAATATATTGTTCTGATGAGCGTTTATAATTAATTTTTCATACAATTTTTTTGTTTTTATGTTTTGTTTTTTTGATATATTTTTTTTTTTGGGTATTTATGTAATTTACAATTTAAATTATTTTAAAAAGTCATTGTAGATATGTAATGATTATTTATTAGTGACTTTAAATCAAGATGATCTCTAACTGATTATTTACCATCTTGGAGCACCATAACCTGGTCCACCAAAACCTGGTCCACCAAAACCTGGAGCTGGAGCACCATAGCCTGGAGCACCATAACCTGGAGCTGGTGCACCGTAACCTGGTGCGCCATAACCTGGAGCTGGGGCTCCATAATTACCTTGTGGAACATCTCTCTTATATCCAGCTTGTCCATATGGTCCTTGTCCTTGTCCTTGGTTATTCTTTTGCTTCTTAACCTTCTTCTTTTTCTTTAATTGCTTACGAAGCATCCAAACTCCTCCAAGAACTGCTCCTCCAATTAAGAGCTTCTTACCAATACCACGTTCACCGGTAGCTGGTTCAATCAAACCTCTGTTTTGAGCTTCTTCTGTGGTTAAGATGGTACCATCTTCATCTTCAATGTAATCCCCATCATCATCAGTAATGTATTCGTATTCACTTTCATCATCTTGTTGATTAGTGAAGTTATTGTAACCTTGTGGAGGGAAACCACCTTGACCTGGTGGAGGATAACCACCTTGTGGAGGGAAACCACCTTGGCCTGGTGGAGGGAAACCGCCTTGTGGTGGATAACCGTATCCTTGTGGTGGGAAACCACCTCCTGGTTGTGGCATTTGATACATTTTTTAAGGTTGTTGTTGTTGTTGTTGTTACTTAAAAAAAAGGAATGTTTTTAAAAATATTATTTGGTTTGTTTACTTTTTTTTCTTTAAAAGAAAGTTACTTTTTAACTTTATTAAATGTTACCACGTCAATTATTCTTTGACACGATTGAAGATTTAATAAAAATATTTAATAAAAAAAAAAAGTTTTTTATTTACTTTTATATGCTTTTTTGACATTATCAAATTTTACTGCCTTATCATCAAAATATTTTATTCCACATTATATTATTATTATATGTATACAATTTATTTATTATATATTTATTATATATTTTATATTATTATTTATTTATTACATGTTGTCATTTTATATGTTATTATATTTATATATTTATACTAATATATTATTATATATTGTTATATATATTATTATAGTTTATTTTTAATTACTTTATTAACTCTATATATTTTAATTAATATAAAATTTAATTAATTTAATTGATTTTTAATATTATGCATTTATCGTTCATATATTATAAATGAATCTTATGAAAAGTTTAATCATGTCCATTTATTATTAAATAAGATTTATAATGAAAATAGAATTTTCTTTTTTTTAAAAAGATTTAAATTAATATACCATATATGGATATTATTAATAAAAAAAATTTTCAAATTGACATTTAAATTGTAATATAAAAAAATAATATGAAAACAACAAAAATCTTATATTCGATTATATTGTTAATCTATGTTTTATATATTTATTATTCTATGAAACGTTTTAATACATTCAAACGCATAAAAAAATAAAAAAAAAAATTATAAAAGAAATAATAATAATAAAAGATTATTCTGTCAAACAACAGAGAAACAAGGCACTCTAAAAATCTAACTTTTAGCAAAACTATATGCTTGACTTGATAATACCCAAGCATTTCTTGTAAAGTCATTGACAAGAAAAAAAAAATAAAAACAGGTTATATAATATTCTTGTGGTAATGTAGTTATGGTTGAATATTATATTATAATTGGATTATTTTATTTTATTTGTTTAAAACTGTAATTATACGATCTCTTATTATGTTGATACTATTAATTGTTATAGATGATGTTTTTATTGTTTTTTAATATTTTGTCTATTTGATAATTACTGATACCTGATAGTATATGAAAAGATCAAATATATTCAAGAAGAAAAAAGTAAAGTTTTTAAAAGTTATTCAATTCATGTATATGTAGAGTAAGGATCAATTAGAAATGGATAAACTTTTTTTTTTAAAAAAAATATAAATAAATTCAAAATTAATATGTAAAGTAAATACTCTTTGTACTTTAATAATAATGAAACACTATCATTAGAGAGTGTTACCATTTTATAATTAAATGAAAGGATAAAGAAGAAGAGGGAAAAAAGAAAAGAAAAATATCTTAATGCTATTGATTATTCTTAATTGAATTGCATCAAAAAAGTGAAAGACATCTCAATTCAAAGGTAAAAATCAATGGTAGTTAAGTTTAAATCACTTATATTTTAAATGGAAGATGTTAAAGTAAATTCTATTCAAATTATTATAATACTGTTTAAATAAAATATATAGGACAAAATAAAAAAAAAAAAAGGAAATATCATAATTTATAGAGATTTATTATAATAACATTTATAATAACAGTATCACTTAACCTATAATTATTTTTACCAAGTTAAAAATAACAAATGGTATATTTCCAATATAAATATTTCATTTTAAACTTTTTTTTTTTAATGAAAAGGGTTTTAGAATAATTATAAAACAAATAATAGAAATTGATTATAGAGTAAATAAACTTTTTTAAAAAAAAAATAAAACACTTTTAATTTATAAATATTGCAGAGAAAATCTTTTTTTTTTTTTTTTTAAACTTGGAAGAAAAACATTATAAAATTAATGTTCTTTCTTTTATTTATTTTTATTATTCCTTTGTTTTTTATGAGTATACTACTTTTTTCCATTGATTTTTTTTTTCCTTTAATAGATTTATTTTTGTTGCTTTGAATTTTTTTTCCTTTTTTTTTTTTTTTGTTTTTCACTTTTAGTTTGTTTTTTTTTTTTTAAATTTTCAAAAACTATTGTAAAAAGTTTTGTCAAAAATGATATGTTATATTTACACATCATTAATGATTATTTCAAAATTGTAATCTCTTGAAAAAAAAGAGATTTAAAAGATAAAAAAAATTAAAGGGTATATTATTATATGGGATATATTTAAAAGGATTCTCTCTCTTTTTTATTTTCCTTTCCCTTTACCATTTTGATGTTGTACCATAAGTAGTTGTGTTGCTATAAGGAAGACAACTTACTCCGGCTAAACCACCTGCACTATAATGATCTTGAGAAGCATCTCTTTTATCACTTTTTAATAAATTTGGAACAAGATTATGTTGATTAGGATTATGATCGAATAGTTTTTTACAATCTTTCATCATTAATTTTTTATTTTTCTTCATTAATTTCTTATTTAATTTCTCATTTTTCTTCATAAATTTCTTTTGTTCTTTCATACTTTTTTTCATAAGCTTTTTATCATGAAAGTTTGTTAAAAGAGTACCTCCCATCATTAACTTTTTATTAATACCACCTATCAATCCTCTTTTTTGGGCTTCTTCCATACTTAGGATATTACCATTTTCATCTTTGAAATATTCAAGTTCATTTTCTTTATTGCTTGAATTATAATCTTGTGAAGGGTGTCCTTGTTCTTGTGGTTGGAGTCCCTGTGGTGGATATCCTTGTGATGGATATCCTTGAGGTTGTTGATAACCTTGTGGTGGATATCCTTGTGGTGGATAACCTTGAGGTTGTTGATAACCTTGTAGTGGATAACCTTGTGGTGGATAACCTTGAGGTGGATATCCTTGTGGTGGATATCCTTGAGGTTGTTGATAACCTTCAGGTGGATATCCTTGAGGTTGGAATTCCCTTGGTTGATATTCTTGGGATTCACATTCTTGATATGGTGGTGGTGGTGGTTGATATTCTGGTGATTGGGATTCTGATGGTTGAGAATCTTTTTGAGGCATACTTTTTTCAGGGTTTTGTTTTTCAGTCATTTTTTTATTTTAATTTTTAAAATTAATCGTTTTAAAAAAAAAAGAATAAAATAAAAAAATTGAAAGATATAATTATGTTTGCTTATTTGTTTTGATAGTTGTTGTTTAAGTTCGTTTTTGTTTTTGTTTTATAATTATAATTTATTTTTTATTATTATTATTATAACTATAAAACTTTTTATTAAAAAATTTTTTTTTTTTAAAAAATATTTTCACCTGCATTTTCATGGTATTTATACCTTTTTTTTTTTTTTTTTTTTTTTCCTATTTCAGAATAATTAAAAAAACAAACTTTTTAAACTTTTAATTTAAAAATTAATATTGTTTATTATTTAAACATTTTATATAAAAAGTATGTAAATAATCATCATATTATTATACCTTAATTGATTTAAATATAAATACAAAACTATACACAATAGCATATACAGTAGTATATATAATAGCATATACAATAGCATCAGTAGTATATACAATAGTATCCATAAATGCATTTACATTTTTTCATTTCTAATCATCTTTATATATTTGATACATAGTGAAATACATACATTCATACATACACATATACATATATATTCATACATATACCTATCTAGCCTACATCTATAATGAAAAAAAAATAAAAGGTCTTTTAATTCAATGACTTTTATAATAGTGTATTAATACTATTATAAAAGTTATCAGAAAACAGTATTAATTGCTTTTTTTTTTTTTTTTTATAATTATAATAATAAAGAAAAAATTATTTTATATATATATCATTTGATTGTATTGTAATATAGTTGAATTTTATTTTGGAATAATGTTTAACTCTATTACCAAGCAAGCTGGTCCATTTTTTATCATTCCTTTTCATTTTCATTGCTTTTTTTTTTTTTTTAGTATATTTTCATTACTCAGCAAGTATATGATCCTGAACCTCTTAAATTATCACTATTATAATATTGAAAAAGTTTATTTTTTAAATTTTAATTATAAAAAGTATACTAATTTTTTTTTTCAATCTACAATAGGTACAACAACAGAATATTCTATTTTATATTTTATTATTATTTATAGTTTATTAAACAAGAAAAGTTTTTCATTTCATAATAAAAAGAGATGAATACCTCATTATTAATGATTAATAATAATGATTAGTAATATTATTAATCCTTATTTTCAAACTTTTTAAAATTATCCATGTTAATTATATTTGAAATCAAAAGCCATGCCAACCATCATATTCAAAATGTTCAAGAAGAGAAAGACCATTAATAACAATTAGTGTATATTAATATGTTATATCACTGTAAAAAGTATTTTTACAAGTGTACTTTTATTATTATCTAAAATATACTAACATACTATATAATTGATTTCAACATCTATTCTTCTCTTACATTATTGTAATGTAATGTAGTAGTTTTATCAAATCTCATCAAATTTTTATATATATTATTTAATTTAAAATATATATTCATAATATATACGTTATATATATAACTTTATATTTCATTTAAAAAATGGGAAACAAATGACCTTTTTAAAAAAATACAAAAATTTTGGAAGAAGGCGGCACTACGATTTTTTGGTAAGATCTATTTTTCTTTGGTAAAAATTATATAAAGCAAAAAAAAAATTAATTATTTTTTTATTTCAATAATCATTACTATTTTACTTTAAAAACATTCCTTTTTTTTAAGTAACAACAACAACAACAACAACCTTAAAAAATGTATCAAATGCCACAACCAGGAGGTGGTTTCCCACCACAAGGATACGGTTATCCACCACAAGGCGGTTTCCCTCCACCAGGCCAAGGTGGTTTCCCTCCACAAGGCGGTTTCCCTCCACAAGGTTACAATAACTTCACTAATCAACAAGATGATGAAAGTGAATACGAATACATTACTGATGATGATGGGGATTACATTGAAGATGAAGATGGTACCATCTTAACCACAGAAGAAGCTCAAAACAGAGGTTTAATTGAACCAGCTACCGGTGAACGTGGCATTGGTAAGAAGCTCTTAATTGGAGGAGCAGTTCTTGGAGGAGTTTGGATGCTTCGTAAGCAATTAAAGAAAAAGAAGAAGGTTAAGAAGCAAAAGAATAACCAAGGACAAGGACAAGGACCATATGGACAAGCTGGATATAAGAGAGATGTTCCACAAGGTAATTATGGAGCCCCAGCACCAGGCTATGGCGCACCAGGCTACGGTGCACCAGCTCCAGGTTATGGTGCTCCAGGTTACGGTGCTCCAGCTCCAGGTTTTGGTGGACCAGGTTTTGGTGCTCCAAGATGGTAAATCAATTAAAAAAGAAAAGAATATTTAAATCAACATTTTTGAAAATAAAATAACGACAACGACGACAACAATAAATAACAATAAATAGCAATGAATGCTAATAAATAATAATATAAACTATAAAAATAAAATTATTTAAACGATATAAATAGCTTTTAATTTTTTTTTGTTACGAAATTACATCCTTTACAGTTTCTCTATATAAATATTTTATTAAATACAACTACTCTATCAATTGTGATTATCATTATCTATAACCATTTTATTTTTATATATAGCTTTTTTTTTTTTTTTCTATTTATACTTTGTAATAACTACAACAATAAAAAAAAAATTAAAAAAAAAAATTACTATTCCTATTTATTTTATAAATTCAAGTGTAAATTATTATGTATGATGCTTTTTACCCTTTTTTATTTTATTATTTTTCTTTATTTTCTTGTTATCTACTAAGAAATAATTAATTTTATATATTCTGGCTTTTATATCTTAAAATATTACTATTTTATTTAAAATATATATATATATATATTAATTATCTTTTTAAATATGATAATTAAGTTAACAATAGTAATAGTGATAATTCTTAAAATTTGAATATATATATATACATATTTTAGTTTAAATAGTAATTTAGTTAATGATACACTGAATATTAATGCGTATAATTATTCTAGTGTGGTGTGGAAAAAAAAAATATTTATATTCCATCTTGAGAGGGGAGAAAATGATTTAATTATAACAATAGTTTATAGGAATGGAAAAAACTTTACAATTGACATGTATGAAGGATCTTCACCTTAGACGGTATTTCTAACCATAATAATAATGAATAGAGAGTTAAGAATAAAATGGCTTTTGATATTTTAATAAAATATGTCATATTGGTTTGCTAAATAAATCATCAATTTTATTACCCTTCCATCACTATTTTCTTATTATATTGCTTCAACTTTCTTCTTTTGGTGTTCATCCACCCCTTACCAAAAAGGGTCAATCAATAGACCAATCTTGGAATATTATTTATTAAAGTCCTTTGAATTAAATTCAATCATCTTTAAAAGGAATAATAAAATATGAACTACTAAAGTTGTTTTTTTTTTTTTTTTCCATCAATTTTTAAGTAATTGTAGTATTAATAAAGATTTAAAAAAGAAAAAAAAAAAAAGTTTATTCATCCTTTCAATCTAAAGTATTTATAGTTTACATTTTGATTTTTCTAAATTGATTGAATTGATTGTAATAAAGTATGAATTTTTAAGTTTAATGTAAAGATGTAAAGAATATTATTAAAAGAATCCTTAGTTTAGATACCTACTTCTCAACATCTATTCTTGATGTGGTAATAGTAATAGTGTTTCTAACTTTATTCACTGAATAATATTATATTAAAAAATTGACGAATTCAAAAACCAGTTCATTCATTTTGTAAAAGATAAGCTTAAGATAATTTCAAAGACAATCTTGAATTGTTTATCCTTTTTCAGTGGCAATAAAATATGTAAAAAAATTTAAAACATAAAGTCCAGGGAGGAAAGGTGAACATTCGTTCCCTTTTATATATATAATAAATGTATAGTAATGTTTATTACTATTTAAAATAATAACAAAAAAATTGCAATACTAAAAAAAAAATTACTTTATATAACTTTAGATTCTTATTAAAGTTGAACTAGAGTTAGGCATTCTTATTGAATGTATATCATTTCTTTTAAAAAATAAAAAGTTTTTTTTTTTTTTCAATGTGTTAAAATCTTTTAAATTTTAAAACAAATATATAAAACTATTTAAATTAACTTTTTAACTTTTATATATATTAAAATGAAATTTAAAATTCTTGATAGTTTTAATTGTAATAATGAATTTATATTTAATTTATTTTTTTTTTTTTTTTACATTTTATATTTTCAATATTAAAATTTATACATGTATATATTTACATTTAAACCTAGAATATTTTTGATTCTTTGGTCTCTTTTTTATTTTTATATAACTTTAAAATTTAGTCTTTGAAAATTTCTTTAAACGTTTAATTATTTATTTTCACCACTTTAATATTTTAATATTTTGATAAAAAAAAAAAAAAAGAATGATATATGATATGGTACATAATAATAGTATTTCCTGCTCTTTTTCTCTTTATTGTTATTGTTGTCGTTGTTGTTGTTATTCTTAATTTATTAATTGAATAGTAATGAAAATGGAAATAAAAAACAATGAAATTTTTAATCTTTAAAAATATAAAAATAATTTTAAAAAAGTTTCATTTATAACTATATTTTTTTTTGGTTGATTGTTCGTAACATTTTAATTTACCAGCCTGGACCACCATATCCATAGCTATTAGGATTAGGATTATATCCATAGGGTGGTTGGGGTTGACCATATGGATTTTGACCGTATGAATTTTGTCCATAAATATTTTGTCCATAGATTGGAGGTTGTTGAGTATTATTTTGTTGTGGTTGTTGAGGTTGAGTTTGAGATTTAACATTGGAATCTTGTGATTTTTTATTATTTTTTTTTCCAGGTTTTTGCTTCTTTACCTTTGACTTCTTCTTAATATATTTTTTAAGGATAGTAGCACCAGCAAAAATAGACGTACTTACTAAAAGTTTTTGACCAATTCCACGTTCACCTGTAGATGGTTGAATTAAACCTTGATTTTGAGCTTCTTGTGCAGTTAAAATATTTCCATTTTCATCTTCAATATAATCACCATCTTCATCAGTAATATATTCGTATTCACTTTCACTTTCATCATCATTATTATTATTATTGGCTACATCATAACCACCACCATATTGATTATAACCTCCTTGTGGTGGTGGAAAACCATTATAACCGTTTCCTTGTGGGTATCCTTGTTGTTGTGGGTATCCTTGTTGTGGATAACCACCGTATGGTTGTGGCATTGGATACATTTTATTTTTGTCTAATTTTTTATGTTTTCTTTTTAAATTGACAAAAAGTTTTTTTTTTTAATGGAATTTTTTTTTTTTTTTAACTATGAAAACTATAAAAAAAAAATAATTTGAAACAAAAAATTAAGAGGCTAAATTTTAATTAAAATTATTAATAAAAAAAGATGGAATATGACTAATAACAAAAAAAAAAAAAAGGTATTAATAACAGCAGCACAACAGTAGCAGCACAACAGTTGCAATACAGCAGTAGCAACAACAACAGTTAATTATTAATAAGAATAAAAATGAATAGTCACAGCAACAAACATTAATAATTATTAATAATAATAGTAATATTATTAATAATACTATTATCATTGACCCTAATTATTATTAATATTGACTATTATTATTAATAATAATTATTTAGTATTATATTGTGAATATAAACTCATCTCTTATAATTATTCACAATGCATTAAATAATGGATAAAAGAAATGCATTAGTATTTTTTTAAAATTCAATATAGCCATTAACAAAAATAAAAGGTACAAGATTTTGGTATATGGATTAAAAACATTCCTATAAAGAAATAATCAATACACCGTTAAACCAAGGAATATATATATATAAAAATGACGATCTTTATTAATCTTTTAATAAAATGAACTTTTTTACACACACACACACACACAAAAAAAAAAAAAAAAAAAAAAAAACCAGCTCTATGGATTTAAAAAAAAAAAAAAAAAACATTTACTTGAACTTTGTTGTGATTATAACCCACCGACTTGGCAATTATTTTCTTTTTTTTTTTTGGAGGAGATTCATTAGTAGCTCAACCATCTTTTCTACCCTTAATTTATACATGCACTTGGTTTTTACTTTTCTCATTATTACTATTAAAAAATAATACCTTTTTTTTTTCTTTTCATTTACCATCCTCATTATCTTCATATCCTCATACTTTTCTCCCTTTTCCTTTCCTATGGAAAGTTTTTATTTAAAAAAAAAAAACATGGAAATTGTTCCTAATTTATTTAGTTTTGTGTCACCTTTATTAAAATGGTGACATTCGTGAAAATCACAAATTTTTATAAATTTCATTGAATTATGTAATAAATAAATTAATTTAACCAATAATATAACAGAATAGAGAAGATAAATTGGATAATGAAACAAATGAGAAAATGACAAATTTAGAAAAAAAAGCCTCAAACAACAAAAAAACACGTTAAATTTAATATATAATAATCTTAAATATTAAAGTTTACATATAATAAAAATAGATTGATAATATATGTTTTATTTATTTTTTAATATAATCTATTGAACCTTCGTATTTAAATATTCATATATTACAATTGACTTTAATATAAAATGTATTCCTTTTGATTTTTTATTTTCTAATCCACATTTCTTAAAACTATAAAAAATGTGGAATACAAAAAAAATAAAGGTGGAAAAGCTCTTTTATTTTTTTATTTAAAAAGAAAAACCTAAAAACCATTTCCATTTTTTTTATTATAAAGTAGGTGGTAAGGCATGCTTTTCCTTTTCCTTTTTTTTTGTTATGACGTATATGCCAAAGTTATGGGTTAAAAAAAAAAAAAAAGAATATTTCATTAAAATAAATCTTTTTCATTAGAAGGAAGGATCATTTCATTAACAAACTTTTAAAGCTTTAGTTTCTTTCATTCTATTGCAACATTACAATTAGAAATCTGTATTTTAATTGAATGTCGCAAAACATTATCAAGAGAACAAACAAGCAATGAACAATCAAAAAAAAAAAAAAAAAAAAAAAAACAACTTTTTATAGTATTTTGAACAAATAATCCACAAAATTAATTGTGGATTTGTTATTATTCATATTATTTAATTATAATGATAATTCTTTAGGATGGTGATATTCCTTTATTAGAATTGATGCCTAATAACACTTTCTTTTCAAATGAAAATTAACATGTTGATACAATTTTTTTTTTAAAAAAAAAAAAAGAATAATGATGTGTTTGATTTATTTTGCTTATTCATACTAAAGTTATCTTTTATTATTAATCCGTCACACCTTTATAATGGTAAAGGTGTGACGGATTGTTTATTTTTATGGCTGTAAAGAGAGGCTAACATAATTAATTTTTTTTTTACTTTACAAAAAGGTTACATTCCATATAAACATAGCAACATTGTTGGTCCATTATAAAATTTATGAAATGTTTAGCCTTAATCTTTGCATGATCCTTTTTTTTTTATTTTTAACCAAAAATTAAACCAAAAGAAATAGTAATAATAGTAATAATAATAATAATAATAGAAATAGGAATAAAAAGAATAAACCACCATTATCTTTACCTTTATTTTTTTTCTTTACCTTTTTTCCTTTTATTATACCCACCTTTCTATACCGCTTCTTTTTATCATGCCTGCCTGCCTGCCTTTTTGACACTCTTTTCAATGATGTTTTTTAATATAAATATTCATATATTATAAATTAAAAATTAATATATGGAAAATAATTAATTTTATATAATTAACATATAATTCTAATTTATTATTTTCCGCAAAGTAAATTCAATTATATTATTTACAATATAAATAATTATATTGAAACCATATATTATTTATATAATATAGAATAGTGTGGATATTTAATTTATTCTAATTTATATTAATTTTTAGTGGATGCGTTTTTTATTATTATTGGGTGGAATAATCCTAAATATATTATGACTTTAATTTATTTTAATCTATGATATGATATATGAATAAATAGTGACATACAATAGAATGAATTTATTTTAATTTATGGCATAATATATGGATGAATCAATTTATTGGAGTTTAATAGTATTGCAATCCATTCTAAATAAATAATACAATATAATACAATATAATGCAATATATTATACTTTATAATTATTTTAAAAAAGAGAAAAAACTGCTTGAAATTTTCTCTTTTCTCTTTTTTCTTTTTTAAAGTATTGATAAAAAAAAAAGTGAACATTTTAGTTTTTTTTCCCCATTTATAAAGGGTTAATTGCTATAATTTAATTATTATCCTTGTAGATACTTTTTATTCAGACAAGACCTTTTATTGGTTTTTTTTTTTAAATCAACTCTAAGAAAAATGAAATATTAATTTTTATCCATTATTAAAAAAAGTTACAGCTCTATCAAAAATATCAATTGCTATTTATTACAAAACAACTCTCCATTCTTTTATACCAATACACCAATACACCAATACCTCTCTCTATAAAAAAAAAAGAATATTATTGTACTAGAAATTAAAAAAAAATAAATATATATATATATACTCAGTACGCACTTGGTTACCCAGATAGAAATATTAATAATATTAATAAATTTGAGGGAAAAAAAAAAAATGAGTAAGTCATCTTTTTTTTTAAGATGAAATAAACTTTAAATTATTAATGTTTAAAAAAAAGACTATATATTTTATATATTTTTATTTATTAATATAAATATATGTGTATTTTTTATTGTATTAGCTACGGAAGATCCTATCACACCAACTACTTACGATAAAAGAAATATCATGAGAATTGATTCGATACTTAATGCCACATCCATTTCCCCAATAGAAATGAAGACAAAGTATAGGTTAATTAAGACAGAACCATTGATAAAGGGAAAACCTTTTAAAACAAAACATCAAATATCCACTCAAGAACAAAAATATAAAAATGATGTTTGGAAAACATTAAATAAAGATTCTAAACCTTACATATTAAAATACAAAGAAGAAAAAGCCAACAAGGAAAATCTTAATAAAAAAAAAAGTAAAGATTATAAATGTACATACCCAGATTGTAATAAGGTTTTTTCTAGAGCATGTGTTTTAGTACGTCATCATCATCAAGTTCACGGTAGCTCCTTTCGTCCTTATATATGTGATATTTGTGGAGAAAGTTTTGGAAAACAATTTTATTTAACACGTCATAAAAAATCTCACAATCTTATTAAACCTTACCATTGTTCAAGATGCTTGAAGGGCTTTACTCGATCTGATTCTTGCTTACGTCATATAAGAACTACCGGTTGTAAACCATATGATGAAATCGTAAAGGGTGTTGATGATGAAAATTAATTCTATTTGTAAAAAAAAAAATATCTATTTATTTACTACACCATTATTTAATATAATCATACCTATTACTTGACTCTTTTTTTTTTTTTTTAATATACAATTATCATTATTTAATATATACCTATTTAAATATCTATTTATATATATACATTATTATTTCATTTTCCTATATATAAAAAAAAACCCTCTATTTATCTTATCTTATATCATTTTATACAGGAATTTGAAATGAGCATTATCCTTTTTTATTATTATTATTCACCATCATCATATACTATTAAAACAATCAATTCTATTATTTAAATGTGACATAATATATAAAAATTATAAAAAAAAAAAGTTAAAGCTATTAAACATTTTAGAATTATTAATATATTAAAAAAAAAAGAAAAAGATTAACCTTTTAAATATTACAAAGAAAACAAAAATAGCAAAACGAATCAATACAACTATTCAATTTATTTATTACTTTCATAAATATCTTTGAAATCTTTTTTTTTTTTTTTCATTTTCTTTATTTTTTCCATCTATATCATAATCTTATTATTGTGAAAAAAAAAAAAAAAAGTTTCAGAAACTATATATCTATAATCTTTATAACATTACAAAAAAAAAAAAAAAAAAAAAAAAATCTATTAACAAACGTATCTATTATTTATTATGACCGACATAACTATAAATTATCATAAATAGAGTTTTTTTTAAAAAAAAAAAAAAAAAAAAAACAACCTATAAATAAATAAATAAATAAATAAATAATGATTTAGATATTATTGTTGAATTTTGTGTGTATTCTTTACTAACTGTTTTATATAACATAAAATAATGATTTTTTATTATGTTTATTTGTAATTATATATGATAACAATTTCATTATTCATTCTTTTTATTATTATAGAATGAGTAATGAAATAAAATAAATCAATGTTTAATTCCAGTATGCTTTTTTTATATATATATTTTAAATTTTTTTTTTATTATTTTACTTTTTATATATATAGTATATTATATATAATTTACATATTTTTTATACAATTTATATTTTTTACTTTTTTTTTTTTATATTATTAATATATCATTATAGAAATAATGAAAAAAAAAAAAAAAATGTACATGATAAGTTTTAAATTAAATAAATATTTATAAATATTAAATAAATTTAGCTTTTAAAATTAATTCCAAATTTTACTACATATTTGATTAATAGCTTCACAATCTTCAAAGGTATTATTTGGATGTGGTTGTTGCCAACATTCAGAGGCCTTTTGATAGCATGCATTTGACTTTTCAGACTTACATGAATAATCTTCCTTACCACAGGAAGTGAATTCAGATTCATTGATAGAAGTATTGACATTATTGTTATTGTTTGGTTGTTGTGATTCAATTGGTTGTTGTGGTTGTTGTGGTTCAATTGGAGCAGTGTTGGTTGGAAGGGATTTTGATCCAGCAGTAGTGGCTGGAAGTTCCTTGGCAGCAGCTGTAGAGGTTGGAAGAGATTTAACACCAGCAGTAGTAGCTGGAAGTTCCTTGGCAGCAGCTGTAGAGGTTGGAAGAGATTTAACACCAGCAGTAGTAGCTGGAAGTTCCTTGGCAGCAGCTGTAGAGGTTGGAAGAGATTTAACACCAGCAGTAGTAGCTGGAAGTTCCTTGGCAGCAGAAGTAACCATTGGGAGTTCCTTAGCAGCACTAGTAACTGGAAGAGACTTGGCTTCAGCTGTGAAAGTTGGAAGAGATTTAACACCAGCAGTAGTAGCTGGAAGTTCTTTAGCAGCACTAGTAACAGGTGGAAGAGTCTTTGCAGCAGAAGTACTCATTGGAAGTTCCTTGGCAGCAGCTGTAGAGGTTGGAAGAGATTTAACACCAGCAGTAGTAGCTGGAAGTTCCTTGGCAGCTGATGTAACCATTGGGAGTTCCTTAGCAGCACTAGTAACTGGAAGAGACTTGGCAGCACTGGTAACTGGAAGAGACTTTGCTTCAGCTGTGAAAGTTGGAAGAGATTTAACTACTGAAGTAGTAGCTGGAAGTTCCTTAACTGCAGCACTAGACATTGGAAGAGTCTTAACTCCAGAAATTTCCATTGGAAGAGTTTTGGTTGTTTGACCTTGACAACCTAAAACAACAACAAATAAAGATAAAGTTTGTAAAAATTTCATTTTTAAATTGTTTTTTTTTTTCTTTAGAAAAGAGGTATATATATTAAAGTAAGTTTGTTTTTTTTTTATATAAAGTTTAAGTATAATCAATTATTTGTGATTCAACACAAATAAATATAATGAGAAACATTAGGATGTTGTAAAAATTAAAAATAAATAACATATTTAAATAATTAAATAGTTAAATAAATAAAAACATAAAATTAAATGAGTAATATTATTTGATTTTTATATTAATTTAACTATTTAATTATTATTATTCAATGTTAATAGTAGTTCAAAAGCATAAAATAAAAGTAATACATGAATATTTATACTCATTAATTTTATTCCATAATACATGATTGGAGATTACATTATTATAAATTTATCTATTCTTTACCTATTTATATATTTAATATACTTAAAATCATAATTTATCCAACTATTTATTTAATTAAATTATATAATATTAAAGGTAAACATTTGGATTTGAACTAATGACATAATCTATAGTAGAGCGGCCTCAAGTACCACTAAACTATTTTCTGAAATTTTGACAAACATTGGTGTAAAAAGGTATTTACAAATAAATTTTAAATAACTTTTACAAATTATGTCACGAATACTAGTGAAATTACAATTTCAAGATCACTTGGAATTGTGAAATCACTTATGAAAATTCAAAATCAACAAATATTTTATTTTCAAATAAATTATAAAATTTTATTAAGAAATATTTAAAAATTTAGAAAAGGTTAAAATATGACCTTAACCCTTAATAATTTTTATAATAAATAACTTTAACCCTTATCGTTAAAATGGAATAAGAAAAAACACGCGTATCTCCTCAACGAATGACGATTTTTGAATAATAATATTTTGGTTATAATTAAGTTCGTTAGAAAGCCACGCTCGAGACAAACAACATATCTTAAAATCAGGTCAATATCTCTGCTGGTTCACGAGATATTCCAATTTAAAGATATTTTGTTAGCAATGATTAATTGTTTATTCAGAGAATGATCACCCCTGATATATCAAACATAAATCATTCACTCAAAGTATAAAAAATTATTGTTTAATTAAATTAAAATTATTTTCCGGAACTAATTAACTTTATTTTATAATAATTATTTCAATAACATAATTTATAATCTTTGAACTAGAGGATTATAATTATTAATATTATATTCAATGAATTATATTATAATTAAGAAATAATTAATATTATGAATATTATAAACAATAGTTATTTTTTAATAATTAGGAATAAGTCTTAAGTTTAGTTTAAGTATTATAAAATATATTATGAATATAATCATGTATTGAAAAGTTATTTTATTATTAAATGTAAAATTACAAATAGTATAAATAGTTTAGAATAGTTTTATGAATTAAATCTTTGTAAAGATTATTATCTTATTAATACTTAATAAGTATTACTATTAAATAATCTTATTATTATATATATTCTTTAAATAAAATAAAAAGGAATTATTTTAACTATAATACATAATTTAATTATTCATTTATAAATCAATTAAGATTATTTTAATAAAACATTTTTTTTCTAACCTAGTTATCTTTTAACCTTTTATTTAATTTAATATTTTAATATTAAATTATAAGTTTAGTAAAACTTTTACAAATTAATAATAATTAAATAATGATAACTCTTAATTTCTTAAAATAAAAGAAAATCAAAATTTATCCTTAACATCAATTTAGTATATTATACTTGAATTTGTTAAAATGGAACAACTAAATGTATTTAAATAAATATATCATCTTTATGTATTAAAATAATAAATAATAATAAATATTATAATAAATATTAATTAATTAATAAGAAAATAGAAAAATTATATAGAATTTATTTATGCTTCTTACACCCAATATCATTACATTACAATAAAATTAAAAATATAATATATTTTATATTCCATTATATTTTTAATTATATTAAACTATTAAATAATAATAAAATTTATTACGATTTAAAAGTAATTAATATATAAATTTTGTAACTTTATTTATGATAAAAATTAATGTTAAATTTAAAATAGTATTTCAAACTCGTTTTTTTTTATTTTATTTTTAAACATTTTTATATAATATTTTATATATTTTATATCAAATATATATAATTTTTTTTAAAATAACTTTTATATTTAATAACTTTACAAAATCATAAAATTTTCATCAGTTTCTATTATAAAAATAATATAAAATAGTTTAAATGCTTTTATTTTATAAGATATATGAATTAATGTTTATATAAATGTAGATTTATTTTCTTTTTTTTTTGGAATTAAAATGATCATAATAAAAAATTGTTATTGGAATTGTCAAAACATTTAATTTTGAAATAGTTTTTTTTTCTAAAAATTATATTAAAATATTGACTATTTTATAAAAACATAGTAATATTTTAAACCACACTATACACGCTATAAATTAAAAATATATATATATATAATTATAAAATAAACAATTTTAATAAAAAAAATTAGAGAGAGATAGCGATATGTCTTGGGACGATTTTTTTATTAAAAATTCAAAATTGGTATTGCATATATATAACCAATTGAGAAATACCTATTTTACACCACCACTAGAAGATGTATTTGGAGTTTTCAAGTATGTCCAACTGAATGAAATTAAAGTTGTAATGATAGGTGATATACCATATAAAAGTACTCGGGATATTAGTGATATAGCTTTCGGAACAAAGGTCTCTAATCATCAACCACCATTATTATTAGAGCGTATTTATGCAAATTTAGAAAATACCGTATCCACTTTTCAACGACCTTTTAATCATCATTTAGATAAATGGCTAAAAAATGGAATCTTTCTTTGCAACTTTTGTTTTACTCGTACTATTGCTGATCCGTTACCTTATCATTATCATTTGTTATGGGAGCCATTTATTAACAATCTAGTGCATTATATTTCCAATGACCATTCAGTTGTATTCATGCTATTTGGATCAAAAGCAATATCGGTTCGTAAGTCCATCAATGAAATAAAATCATCGGTTGTAGAAGCTCCACATCCTATTTACGAATATAATGAATTTAAAAAATCAAAATGCTTTTGTAAAGCGCGTGAGCTTGCTTGTGAATTAGGTTTTACAATTCAATGGTAATTTTTTATTATTCGATTACACAGTATAAAAGTATTTAATTTAAAAGTTAATATCAATTCATTAATAAAAATAATTAATAATTGTAATTTTTTCTTTTATTGTATATCATGGAAAAAACAGTATATATTGTAAATATATAAGATAAAAGTTAATTATTTATAAACATTTTTATATAATAAAAATAAATTAATTTTTTATAAACAAATGTTATTATTTTTATATAGAAATATAAATAAATAAATATATCAAAAATTTCAGACTTTATTATTATTATATAGTAATATATATATAGTATAGTAAATTATAAATTACTTTTTTTTTTCTTTTAAAATAAAAAAAAAACTAAATAATTATGATTATACTTATCAAATAATCCTAATTAAAATAAAACTTGACCATAAATTAGGCATATAATATTTAATTTAATACTAAAAATATTATAGATAATAAATTCATATTGGAAACATGTATTATAATTTTAGTTAAATTAATAATAAAGTTTAAAACTTTTTTAATGCAGCCGCTGCTAAAAAAAACTATATTGGAAATAAAATTTCACCACAATTTTATTCTAACAATTAACCTATTTACTACTATTATTATTATACTTTAGTATAATAGTGGCTTTCTTACTTTAATTACTAGAATACATTATACCCAATTTTTATTCATTTGTGTTTATTAATAAACATATTTTTTTTATTTTTGTATTTTTAATTTTTAATTTTTATCATGTATTATAATTTTAATTAAAATAATAATAAATATTTGATGCCGTTAAAAAAAAAAATTTACTACTATTAAAAAATAATGAAAGACATTGGATTTATTTCCGCTTTTATTACCGTTCTATTTCCAAACATATTTTATATTAAAACCGATTATAACTAAAAATTAACATTCATCTTTATTTCTATATGTTTTGATTTTAACAAGTCTTATTAAAATATTTTGTTTAAAAAAAACATATTTATATTTTTATTTTATTTTTATTAATTTAAATACATATTTATTAAATTATAATATTAAATTATATTAAATATTTAATAATGAAATATTTAATTTATTTAGTTTTGCTTTTTAAGTCCATTAAAAGGAATTTTAAAGTTTCTATAATTTTTTATATATAAAATAGTTATTAATAATATAATTTGATTTTTCTTTTTTAAATATTATTATTATTATTATTATTATTAATAAATATGATTAATAATTATATAAAGTTATTTAATATTAAATGTTTTAAAATAATATTTTAAAAATATATATATACTATTGTTTATATTATATTTTTAAAATAATTTAATAGTTTAAAATATTTTGATTGATATTTAATATATGTAAAAATATTCAATATTTTAATTTAATAATGATAATAATAATATTATACTATTGTGTATAATATGAGAAATTATTGAAGATAAAATACATCTATCGCGATCATAACTATATGCAAACAAAATGCCTATAATAAACCATATAATAAATCTATCCCAATAATCAATAATAAGTGAAAAATTTAAATATCCAAAATGATAACTGGAATACAAAAAACTAGAAACTAAATAGCCTGCTATTAAATTCCATTTACTAATAAAATAAAATATAATTCTTCGAAAAATTAATTCTTCAATAACTGGACCAATAATACACATTCCTGTAATTAATGTAATTGGTGATTTTTTAAATGACTTTTTTATATCATCACTGACGTCTTCTGAATTATTAAACAAATAAGAAAAAATATAAAGAACAATAGTATTTAATAATAAAGCTATAATACCACATAAAAAACCAGTTATATAGACATTTTTACATTTAAATTGTTTAATAAATTTTATGTTTTTATTGGATTTATTAGAATTTCTTGATGTAATATTATTATCTAACTCACTATTTGAAGTTTCAATTAATTCAATATTATTTTGATACATTTATATAAAGTTTTTCCTTTTCAATATAATATATTCGATTCAATATTTTTCTTTTAACTGATTAAGTTTTTTTTTTTTTTTTAATATTTATTAATAAGACTTATTTTACTTAAAAAATGTGTAACTTATTAATAAATATTATTTAATAAAGTTTCCTTTGAAAAAAACTTTTTTTTTTTTTTTAAAAAAAATAGATCTAGATTTTGTATCTAAAGTTTAAAAACTATTTTATAAGAAATAAAAACAATAAAATTTGTTTTATTTTTTTTATTGAATGAATAAAATGATATTTTTTTTGGTTCAAAAAGTCTCTTTTATATACAGATTTAATGATCTATTATCAGTTTTATTTTTTATTTTTACTTGGTTTTAATATTTTTTAAATATTAAAAAAATACTAATTTTAAACTTGTTTTTTCTTTTTTTAATATATTTCTAAAAAAAATTAAATTACTTTTTAATAAATTAAATGGTTTTTTTTTATTAAATGTGTTAATATTCAACCATAGTTTATTTATAGTAAGTTATGAACCAACGGTTTTTTTTTTTTATTTCATTTTAAGTTACGAACCAACAGGTTTATTTTTTTTATTTATTTTTATTTTAATGATTAATATATTCGTTAAATTTTCAATTATTAAAATACACTAGTTTAATAAACACAAACTACAAATACTTTTACTTGATTCTAATTAAAACGTTAAAAATATTGTAAACTTTTTTTTATAAAGATCTTTTTTTTTTTTTTTTTTTTGAACTTTATTTTTATTTTGAAAAAAATGTTTATAAAAAAAAATAAAACTTCCTATGGGTTAAAAATAAAAAACTAGTTTTTGTGTTTATAATATTAATAAAAAAAATATATTATATATATATATATATTTTAATAACATATATGAATAAAAGATAATTTTATTTTTAGCAAGTTTTTAAAAGAGGACAAATCAAGTCAATTATAGGATAAATCTAATATAATATTTTAAAATATTGAAGTTTTAATATCAAAGTATCTTTTTTATTATTTAAAATAATTATTATATGAAAAAAGAAAAAATAATATTAAAATACGTATTTATAAAACATTTCTCCCATTTAACTTTAATTTCAAAAGGCCGTTTTTTTTTAAAAAAAATATTTAAATATTATATATATACATTATATATATACATTATATATATATATATAGGTATGTTTTTTTCCCATTATAAATAAAGTTTTTTTTTTTTTTTTACAAACCGTTTTAAATCATTTAATGTTTGTTGTTTTGGTTTTTCGTTGGTGGTGGGTGTAATTTTAATCATCCTTTTTTAGGAATAATTTATTAATAAAATTTAATTTTTAATGAATTATATTTTTAAATGAATTAAATTATTAAAAATTAATAATTAATTAAATCTAAATGAAGTATTACTATTTTTAAAAGAAAGAAAGAAAGAAAGAAAGAAAAAGTATGTATAAAAAGGGTTTAATATAAACATTTCATTTTCTCTTAAATGAACTATTATTAAAAAAGAAATTTGATTTTTTTCAAAAGTTTTATTATTTAAAATATTTATTGTAATAAAAAATAAAATGATTTTTTTCAAAAGTTTTATTATTTAAAATATTTATTGTAATAAAAAATAAAAACTTTTTTTTTTCTTTATATATACTATTAATAAATATATTTAGTAGTTTTCTAGATTTATAAAAAAAATATTTATAAAAAAAAAGGTTATGAATATATATTAGATATATAAAAGTGTAAATTAAATATGGAATGGGATGAGGGAAGAGCTTGACTGCTTGGAGCATTCCTAAAGTATTTTGATTTACATACATTAAAGTTATTAAAAAAAAAATTATTATAGAATATAGACAAGGTTGATATGGATAAATATTTACCATAAAAAAAAAAGGTTCATCATTCGTAGTATAGATTTTAACTCATATTACTAAAGGCTATTGATCTATTATTCAATATTATTATACAATAATAAACCTTTTATTCATTATTATTAAAGGAATAATTTTTTTTTCATTCTTTTGGAATTACTTACTATGTATTATAACTTTTTTTATTTTATATCCTTTTAATTTACTCTTTTTATTTATATAAAGATAAGAAAAAAAATAATTGCATTATAATGTTGTTATTATAATGCTAAACAAGTACAAAAATAAAAAATTTAAAGTTCTATATGGATTATAAAAATCCTATATAATGTATCCTTTATAATAGTAAACTTGCCATTGATTCATTTATAATTACTAATACCATCATGAAAGTAAAAAATAATTAATGATTTCTATTAACAAATATTATTGAAAGTAAAAAAATAATTAATGATTTCTATTAACTCATTTTATTCACTAACCCCATTACAAATATTTTTTATTTTATTCTTATTAATTTATTAAGAATTTATACAACATTTTTATTAATCTATTTATTTCCATTCACTTTTAGTTATTATTCATGAATTCACTTTGATTACAATTGTATTTACTAGGGATATTAAGTTTTTTTTTAGGGTTTAACACTTTTTTTTTTTTTTTGTTACAATAACACTTTGAAAAAAGACATGTTTTTTTTCTTGTTTTTTTTTTATATATTTTAAATTGAAATTCAATTAATTTTTAATTAATAATTTAATAATATATCACTTACCATTTATTATGAATAAATTGTAATATATTTGTTTATTAAATCAATATTTTTTAATTAATAAAAAAAAATTAATAAAAAGAAAACTTTTTTATCATAAAATAATAACATTTTATTTTTTTTTAATTTCCATCCATTTCTTATTAGAAACGTTCATTTAAACAAAAAGGTAAAAAGGAAAAAGGGAAAGAAAGGAAAAAGGGAAAAAAGAAAGAATATTAAAAAATAAATTTTTATTTTTTTAAAGGAAAAGAAAAAATAAATTTAGAAATTTTGTTATAATAAAAGTCACTTTATGTTTAATCCATAAAACAAAGATAAAAAAAAAAAAAAAGATTTTACTTGATATATCTATTTTATTATTATTATTATTATTATTATTTAAATAAAGAAATATACATATGAATAACAAAGAGAAAGAGAAAATAATAAAGATATATAATTTTATTATTTATAAAATAAAAGCTTCTTCTTTTATGTCTTTTTTTTTTTTTTTCGTTGTTCATACCTCCATCAACAACGTAGTAGAATAATTCAAAAAAAAAAAAAAGTGGTTTGAAGAAATTTATTTCACATTTCAAAAAGATAATGCAATTATTTTTATTTATTTATATTTTGTATTGTTTAACAATACGTAGAATAGTTCGAAAAAGTTGAATAAATTCAATATTTTAAAAACAACAAACAAAATTATTCAAAAAAAAAAGACACTAACTACAATATAGAAATTTTTATTATTATTATTATTATTATTAATAAACATTTTCAACAAATTGAAAAAATGCTTTTTTTTTTAATACATTATATAATTTTTATAAATATAATTTATTAATATTATTTATATTTTCTATATTATTAAAAAAAAAAAAAAGAAAAAAAAAATAAAAAATGAAACTTCCATTCAAAACTTTAAGTCGTGCTAGTTTTACTATTGATGCTGAACCATCAGAAAAGGTTATTATCAAAAAAAAAAAAAATAATAATAATAATAATAATATAACATTCATTTATGATATTCAATTTTTTTTTATTATAAAAAATTATAAAAATATTAATGATTTGCTCTCTATAAATTTTTATTAAATATTTATATACATTCAATTTTTATATTTTTATGGAATAGATTATTGATTTAAAGAAAAAGGTTTCAGCTGTTCAAGGTTTTGATGTTGAAAGACAAAATATCATTTTCAAGGGTATAAAAATATTAATAGTTTTTCTTTTTATATAAATACAAAATAAAAACTTTTGTATAATAACTTTTTTTTTTTTTTTTTACAAACATGCTTTTATATATTCCCTTTTTTTTTTACATATATATAATTATGACATTGGTTTCTTTAATATATTTTAAAAAAAAATAAAATTTACAGGAAAGATTTTAGACGATAATCTTACTGTTGAAGAATGTCATTTCACTGAAAAAGATTTTATTGTTGTTATGGAAATGAAGGTATTACTATTAAATTATGAAATTTTTATTCTTTAAAAAATAGGATGTTTAATAATAATAATAATAATAATAATAATAATAATAATAATAATAATAATAGTAGTAGTAGTAGTAGTAGTAGTAGTATAATAAATGGTAGTGTAATAATGGTATAAGGATATAAATCAAGTTTAATTAAAAAATTAAAAAAAAAAAAATTGAAATTAAAATTAAAAATTATCAATAACAATATTGTAGTATTAATAAACTTTTATACATTTTAGAATTGTGTAATATTTTACATTGAAAAAATTTAATATTAAAAATTTTATATTTTATTAAAAATTTTATAGAAAAAGAAGGCTCCAGCTGCTGAAGCTCCAAAGCCAACTACTTCTGCTCCAGAACAAAAGAAGGAAGAACCAAAGGTTGAAGAAAAGAAGGAAGAAGCCCCAAAGGTCGAAGAAAAGAAAGAAGAAGCTCCAAAGGCTGAAGAAAAGAAAGAAGAAACTACTAGTGCTCCAGCTGCTGCAGAATCTTCATCTCAACCAGCTGCTACCGCTGCTTCTTCTCAAAATTACTGGGAATCCTCTGGTTCCGTTTTAGGTATGTTGAAAATAGAAAAAAATAAAAAAAAAATTGAGAGGAAAATAAAAATAAAAATTAAAATAGAGGAAATGCAAAAAAAAAAAAAAAAAAAAAGTTTTTGATTCAGTTTCCATTAAAATAAAAGATAAATAATAATAGTTAAATATTTTCTTTCTTGATTATCATTATACAATAACAAAAAAAAAAAAAAAAATAGTTACTGGTGATGCTTACGAACAAGCTGTTAATAATTTAGTCGAAATGGGTTTTGAAAAGGATCAAGTTATTAAGGCTATGAGAGCTAGTTTCAACAACCCAGACAGAGCTGCTGAATACTTAATGACTGTACGTGATTTATTTATATTTATTCATACCTTTCAATATAAATATATCTACATTTATATATATAATTTATTAGAGTATAATTTATTCCATTTAAAAAATACATTTTTGCTAACAAACAATATTTACTATAATATACGTATATCTAAAATATCTTAATAAATCCTTTCTTTTAAATATGAAAATATACACTTAAAAACCAATAACAACATAATAACAACAAAACAATTAAAAAATATAAAATAAATAAAATTTTGAAATTTGTTTATTTATTCATAATATGATGTACCATTGTACCATTATGTACATGTACTATAAAATGATTATACTCTTTTACCATTTTTTTCAAACATTAATAAATAAATCAATACGAATTTTTCAAACTTTAATTTAACAGGGTATTCCAGAACATTTATTACAACCAGTTCAACCAGAACAACCAGAACAACCAGCTGCTCAACCAGCTGCTGCTGCTACTGGTGCTACTAACACTCCAGCTGAAAATCAACCAATTAATTTATTTGAAGCTGCTGCTAATGCTGCCGCCCAACCAGCTGCTGGTGGTCAAGATAACCTTGCTTTCCTTAATAATAATCCACAATTCCAAAGAATTCGTGAACTTATCCACTCCAACCCACAATTACTTCAACCATTACTTCAACAATTAAGTCAATCTAACCCAGAATTAATGGAAGTAAGTTTTTTTTTTTTTTTTTCTTACCACTTTTAATAGTTTTAATTGATAAAAAATAAAAGGAAAAAAATATGGATAAAATAATAATTTTTATTATAATTATTATAATTTGCTAAAAAAAAATAAAGTCAAGTATTAATTTTTTTTTCTTTCAACGAAATTTAATTAAAAATATATATATATAACTATTTAGCTTATTTCTGCTAACCCAGAAGCTTTTGTTCATTTATTAGAAGAAGGTATGGGTGAAGAACAAGCTGGTGAAAATCCATTAGGCGGTGTTCCAATTCAAATTTCTCAAGAAGAAGCTGAAGCTATCACTCGTGTAGGTTTTCCTTTTATCTATAATGAATAGCAACCAAAAAAGCTATTTGTTCAAAACTAAATAAAAATATATAGTATAATCTGAACCTTTTTCTTTACTAATTATTATTATTTGTAATTTAACAGCTTGAAGCTTTAGGTTTTGAACGTTCTTTAGTTATTGAAGCTTACTTTGCCTGTGATAAGAATGAAGAACTTGCTGCCAATTACTTATTTAACACTCAAAATGAAAACTGGGATTAAATTAATAATGGGTATTAGAAAGTAAAATTTATCTTTTAAAAAAAAACTAAAAATTCAAAAAAAAAAAAAAAAAAAAAAAAAAAACAATATATATATAATAAAAATTCATTTATCAAGTAATAAGTAACAACAACAACAACATCAACAACAACAACAATAGCAATAACAACAATAACAAAATTAAATCATTAAAGAACAACGAAAACAAAAATCAAATCATTATCAATATATATATTGATATATATAAAAACATAATGGTATTTTAATTTTAATTTTTGTATAAAAAAAAAAAAAAAAAAAAAAAAATTAGTAAACTCTAAAATAAAAAAAAAAAAAAAAATATGAAAATAAAATAAATAATAGATTTTTTTTTTTTTATTTATTTGTTTCTTTATCTTAATTATAATGGTTTATGCAATTTCATGCTTAAACCAAATAAATGATAGTGTTATTTTTTATATTAATTTTTTTTTTTTTTTTTTTTTGAGAATAAATTTTATATAATATGTCTATATATAACCATGATTCTCATTAAATCCATATATTTATATATATTATAAATATGTAAATCTAAATATCAATTCATTTTAATATTTAAACATGTTTTTTTTTTTTTTTTTTATTATTCCAAAAACTTTTTCTTTTTAAAAAATAAATTGATTTGGTGGTACTTTAGTTTTTTCACGAAGTTGATGAATATCTTTTTTATATTGATCATAATATTCTTTTTTAATTTTTCGTAATTCCTAATAATGATTGTTATTTATTTAAAAAGAAAATATATATATATTAGTTTTAATTTCAAAAGTTTTAAATTATTATTATTATTATCATTATTATTTTAATAATAAGTAAAATACATCTTTATAAGATTTTTCAGCAATTTTTTTATCTTCTGCTAATTTTTTTGATTCTTGATAATAAAGTTCAATTTGGCTCTTATAAGTATTAAGATGCCATGAAAAAAAAAAAATATTTGGTTAAGGTTATAAAGTTATAATGGAACTAATAATGATAATAATATAATTAAAAAAATATATATAGGTTTTATAATAATAATAATAATAAAAAAAAAAGGATATTAATTCATCATATTTTCTTGTTTTAAAAGTATTTCATCTTCTTGTTTTTTCTTTGCTTCTCTTAATAATAAATTACGTTCTACAATTAAAGTACGATACTCTTCTTGATATTTTTTAAGAAGTCGTTGATATTCCTATATATATATTAAATAAATAAATCTTTATATAAATAAAGAAAAATGGAGTAATAATGTTTTTTTTTTCTCTTTCCTATCTCTCTTAATTAAACATACCAAAGATTTATTAAATGTGATAATATTTTGTTTATCATTCATTAATTGATTTATTTCTTGTTGCATATGTTGAATGGCTACTGATTTTCTTCTTTTTTCAAATGTACTATTCATTAAACGTTGATGAAATTCTTTTTCCGTAAATTTCTTTTTCCCTAAAACCTTATTTTGCTTTTTATTTTTAATTTCATGTTCATTATCATTATCATCATCATTATCATCATCATTGGTTTCTAAAATAAATTCATTTTTCTTATTATATATGTATATATCACCAATAAAAAAAAAAAGAGGATAAATAATTTTTTAAAAATATATATAAAAAAATTTAATAATTATTCATTCCTGGGAAGAAAAAAAAAATTTTTTTTTTTTGCTATAGATAATGAAAAATAATTTATTTTATAATGTGCACTATAAATAGGATTAGAATGATGATTACCATTTCATTTAATAAAGTTGGATTACTATTCATTATTTTTTCTAACCATGCTTTTTTCTTTTGAAGACGTTCATCTAACTCATATAAATATGTAGTTTCATTTACCCAACCTACTTTATGATCTTCACCAATATAATGGAAAAATTTACATTGACGTAATTGTTCGGCCATAGGATCTTCTTGTTGTTTTACCATCATTCTATAAGTTTTTATATTTTTTTGATAGGCTTTCATTCGATGAATTTCCATAGCTTTATTAGGATTTTTGGTATGAAAGGAATGAAGATCATTGATTAAGGATTGATACTTTGATTGTAAATAAGAAAATTCATCTTTTAACGATTGAATCATCCTATGATTGTGTTGAATTTGTTTATTCCATCCGGAAGTTGAATCATCATTGCCTGGGATAAATTTAATGAAATTTCTTTTGATTTTTGCATTTATATTGATGGTAGCGGGTTTTCCTTTATTCGTTGTTTTCATAGATTTTGTTTTTGATTTTAGTTTAATATTACTATTAGATTTTTGAATAGATACCCCTTTACCTTTTTTATTCTTTTTTTTTTTTTTTTTTTTAGAATTTATTTCATTAGATAATTTTAATAATTTTTATTTAAAAAAGTATATATATATATTAATATATTAATAAAAGTTATATATATTTTAATCTATTTTGTTAGTATTCTTTTAAGACAATAATATGAAAGTTGTTATTTTATCATAATTAATAGTTGAAAAAATATAAGTATTTAATAATACCTAATATTTAGTAATAATAATAATAATAATAATAATAATAATAATAATAATAATAAATACTATATATATCTATTATATATTTTATAAAAAAAATACCTTTTTTGTTTTTAATTGTGATGTTGAATGATGTGAAGATGTGTTATCATGTATGTTCTCTTTACTTTGATGATTAGAATTGTTATAATGATGATCTAAATTATCCATTGGAATTTCGTCTAATTTACCTCCTTCATAAATTTTATTTGAAATAATATATCGATAGATATCATCATTTAGGGATATATATTTATTAGTTCCAGATCGAGTACGATTACTTTTAAATGATTTTTGAGTAGAAGTGGTGGAATGAGTTTCATCTTGTTCATGATAATGATAATCAAAATCCTTTTCTTTTTCATTTTCTACTAATTGTTGTTGTTGCTGCTGCTGTTGTTGTTGTTTTATTGGTATAATATTTATTTCATTTTTTCCTAAAGGATAATTATCATTATTTAATAAAAAATTAAGATGACTATCTTCTCCATTAACATGATCATAAATATTATCTTGTAGTTCTTGTGTTTCCTTTGGTGTACTTTCATTTATATCATTTATATTGGATACTTTATTAGGAACCCTTTTTATTGATTTTGATTGTGATGGTGTAGTGGATACCAATGAAATTTTAGGTATTACTGAAGAATAAGTGGTGTTATTCTTACTGAATTGATATTGTTTGGATTGTTTTTTATTTCTTTTTTTAGAAATCGATGTTAAGTTGTTTTCACTTGTTTTACTTTCTGACTGCAGATGCTGAGAAGGGTTTGTTTCATTTTCACCTTCAAATAATACATACAAATATTTTTGTAATTCATCTTGAACTATTGGTGATACAGAATCAATAGATCGATTGTTTGGAGAAGTTGAAGAGTCATAGTTATTACTATTTATATGGTAATCGAAATTTTTGTATGGTTTCCCATGACTATGTTGACTACAATCAAATAGAATTTTAAATAAATAAATAAATTTCATAATATAGGTTTTATTTCCAGTGTACAGTTCATAAGCCATTTTAGATGGAAATGGAATATTAAATTGATTTTTTAATTGATCTAATATCGTTTGAATATTCATGATTTTAGCTTCGGTATAAATTGAATTTTTACTTCGTATTATGCCTTCCAACCGATGATGGAAAAGTCCTTCATATAAAACTATCCATAGTGAAGAAACACATTCATTTAAACTTTTAATTCGAAGTGGAAAATGAATTTCATATAAAATAGTATTCACAATATCTATTCCTTCTAAATAAAATTTATTAATATTATCATTATAGTTTTTTTTTTTTTTTTTTTTTAGATATAAATATAAAATAAGTCAATATAAGTCAATGTATTTATTTACTCAAAGAAAGAAAAAAAAGGTATATATAATATTTTAATTATTTTTCTTTTTTAAAATAGTATAAGGGATAATGATTATTATTTTTTACCAGAATCACTTATTTCAAAATTAATAGCTTCTTGATAGTTTGATGAGGAAGACATCATCGGATTACCATTATTCCTTATCATTTTCTTTAATTTTAAAGATTAATCTATTTCTTTTAAAATAATATAGAAATACTTTTTCAATTTTCTTTTTCTTTTTTATTTTTTTTAAAAAAAAAACAAGTATTAATAAACGGCTTCTTTTTTTTTTTTTTTTTTTTTTCTTTTAGAATTACTTGTTTTTATTTAAAAATATATATATATATATATTTCTTTTTTGCTGCGAAATAAATTAAAAAAAAATAGTTTATATTTTATTTCATTATTTTATTATTTTATTTTCTTTTTCTCTTTCTTTTTTACTATTGAAAAAGGTTTGTTTTCATGATGATAAACAAACTTTTTTCAAAACTTTAATTACTTTAAATAAAAAAACTTATATTTAATAAACTTTTTGTATTATAAAAAATTTAAAAATTTATAGGTTAGAAGGATAACTAATACTAAGATAAAACCCATAGTTTTTTTTTTTTTTAAGTTTTTTCTAATATTTATTATTTTTTTTTTCATTAAATATTTACAATTATAATTAATAAAATTAAAAAAAAAAAAAAAAAAAATAGCATTTATATACACATATTTTTTCTATTAAAAGTAACAAATATATAATTTAGAAAATACCCATATATATATATATATATTCATTTAATGAATTTAAAAAAAAAAAAGAAAAATGATCTGATATTTTAAATATTCTTTGCTTGTTTACCTTATTATTGTCTTTCCCTCCTCCTTATTATACTAATAAATACATAAATACCATTTTAAATCCAAAGTGCAATACGTCCTTTATTATCACAACTGGCAACACATGCATTTCCATAGCGTTGAGGTTGTGGACACCATGCTACATCGATACATGTAGCATTGGCATGAACACCATAGTCAAGACGTTTTATACATTTTGCACTATTCCAATCGTAAAAATAGAGTCGACCATCAGAAGATCCACTTCCAATGTATCGTCCATCAGGTGAAAAATTACATTGAATTCGATTCCCTGAAACTGAATGGGATTCAAAACGCTTTGAATAAGAAAATAATAAATAATAATAAATAAATAATTGTTAGTTTTTTATTTTTGATAATAAATAATTTTATTATTACATTTTGTTTTATATATTTATCTATGATAAAAAAATAAATGCATCATTTTTTTTTTATTTATTTATTATATTTATCTATTACCTTGAATTTATTCAAAGTCCATGGTGATTTTGTATCAAATATTGCAATATATCCTGCATTTGATTGAGCTATAAATCTTTTCTTATTTGGATGTATTCTTAATGCTGTGCAATTGTAGGCTTCTTGATAGATTTGATTTGATAATATAACATTCTGGTTGTATAAATAGAGAAGGGAGGAAAATAATAAATTAGAAATAAAAAAAAAAATAACAATATAAATTAATATATAAATATATAAATTTTTAATGTAGATAATTTTATTATTTAACTTACTCCTGCAAAATCCCAAACAACAATAGCTTTATCCGTTGAATTTCTTTTAATAATATCAGATGCAGCTAAAAAGGATTTTCCTTCATCAAGAAATTCTAAATCTTGAACTTCACCAAAAAATCCTTTATATTCCGATACAACTCTTAAGAATGATTTGATTATATATAAAAAAAAAATTTTTTTTATTTTCATTTGTATTAAAAAATATGTTTTTTTTTTTTTTTTTTTTTTTTCATTTTGTTACATTAGTATAATTAAATCTATTATTAGAATTTATATTTATTATTTATTTATTTATTTATTTTTATATTTACCTATTTGATCGTGCATCCCAACAAACAATACCTTTTTTATATAATCCAGCAATAAATAAATCTCGATCTTTAGGATGAAAACGTAATACATTTACCATATCATCATTTGTAAATGTCTAGATAAATTTAATTATGAAATGAAGGATAAAAAAATATATAATAATAATAATAATAATAATAATTAATTAATTAATGTTTGATCTATTTGGTTATTAAGTTAATAATCTGAAATTATTTATCATATATTAACATATATTGGATTGAAAGTTTTTTTTTTTTTTTTGCTACATTATATTATTATAGGATTATTAATAATAAAATTATAAAAATATTCCTACCTGAATTACTTTTCCTGCTTCTACATCAAATAATTTTATTGTTTTATCAAAACTAGCAGTAAGAACATGCGTATTATCATTCCTCCATTGAATATCCTTGACAGCACCTTAATATATAAATTTATATATATATATATTAATTTTTTCCCTATATATTACTCTTTCTACTATTATAATTATTGCTTAATTATTTACCTTGATGAGGTATTATTCGACTTGGTTTCTTTGAATGAAATACATCCCAAATACACGCCGTATAATCCATTGATGCAGAAGCTAATAAATAACCTTGTAGATTATAATTTAAAATTATATATATATATTAAAAAGATTGTTATAAATCATAAAATACAAGGAATAAAATTTTATTAAAGTTTTATTAATATGGTTAAGAAATGAAAATACTAAAAGAAAAAGAGTATAATAATAATGGCAAAAAGAACAACAACAATGATAATAATAATAATAATAATAATAATAATAATAATAATAATAATAATAGATGATTGTGTACCATCATCTGGCTTCCAACGAAGTACATTGACTCCTTTAGTATGACCATATAATTGACCCACTGTGTGAGATGGAATAATATGAGTAAATTTTTTGTTTTTGAGATAGTCACTTGATGGCTTAGGAAGGAAAGAACTATTAATATATAATACTTTTTTACTATTTTCAGTTAAGCATTGATCATTAGCAATAGATGAGGTTTCCAGTGATGATTGTGATAAATTTTGATAATTGCCACTTTCTGAAGATATATTTTTTTTTAATCGTTTAGAAACATAGGGTCGAACTGGTTTATCCAACGTACTATTCAATTGAGCACTAGTACAATAGGATTGGTATAAAGCTTCACGTTTTCTTTTATTTTCTTCTTGTAAAGCATGTTGAATATTTTTTTTAGTTTGTGCAAGCCGATAGTCATCATCCATTGAATGTAACTCATTATTCAAATTAAGATTACTATATCCAGTAGTTTGATATTTAGGAGAAGGTAATGACATAAATTGATTTTGAATATATTCACTACTTTTAAAATAGGAAAAGTCTGTTACTTGTTGTTCCTTTCGTACAACTAATGTCGTTTCCTTTTTATTATCATTTTCATATTTTAAATTAAATGTATTATTGATAGTATTAGTATTAGTATTTTTATTTTTTTGATTTTCAATAAACGCTCCATTTTTATTTAAAATGCTAGTTTTTATTTTATTTGTTGGAATTTCAGTATCTGAATTATCATCAGATGAAGCATCAGATGTATAATTCAATAAATTTTCCATTTAAAATAAATTAAAAAAAAAATAAACTTATATAAAATGTTGAATAATCAGGTTTACTTTAATATAGATTATGTATAAAATACAAATTTTAAATGAAATCTCTAATTGAAATTAATTTTTTTTTTATTTTTTTTATAATTTGGAATCCATTAAGGAATTATTACTTATCTCTTTTTAATATTGATTGTTGTAATTTTAATATTTCTTTTTTTTTTATTTTTCTTTACTCTTAAACATTTATTGAATAATTTTCATTTTTATAAAAAAAAAAAAAAAAAATGAATTTCAGATTTTCGAATTTTAAAATGTAATTTCAAATTTCATTACAAATGAAAAAAAAAAAATTTTTTTTTTTTTTAATTAAATTTTTTATTTTATTTTATTTTAAAATAAAGTAAAACAGAAAAGCTTTATATTTCAATTTTTTTTTTTAGAAAAGAATAATAATAATTGTATATTTTTTAAAAAAGATATTATTAAGAAATAACAATCTATTCAATTTATATGATTATTAATATCTTATAAAAAAGTTTGTACTTTTGAATAATGAATAAAGAAAGTGTGAAATGTTAAGATGTTGTATTAGAAATTATTTATAAGATTGTAATAGTCATAGTCATAGTAATAGTAATAGTAATATTAGTTTAAATTATTATTTAATTTTATCAATTAATTAATAAATTTAATAAATATTATTAAGTATTTTTTTTTTTTTTTTCTTATAGTAAAATTTTTCTTCTCACTAAATTTGATACGAAAATATCAAATTTAGTAATTAAAAAAAAAAAACTTTAATTCTCTTTTCTTACTTTTTTTTATAATTAGTAAGAAAAAAGAATTAAAATTGAAAGAATTAGAAAATTAATAATATTAGTATAATTCAAACGGTATTAACGAATGAATTATATTAATAGTTAAGACAGCAAGGTAATCACAATTTAAGAAAATGAGAATGGAAATGAAGTATTGAAAATTGAGGTATCCGTATTAACTTGATGAAATGATGAAACAGGAATGAATGACGAGTTATTCATTTGTTGATCATTATTAACATCAATGTTAATATCAACATCAATTAATTGATTATGGATTTGAGATGGTAAAACTGATTGATATGGATGAATAATTTGATATAAATTTGGATTTGTTATTAAAAACCTGTTATTCATTATAAAATAATGTAATAAATCAGAATATTCAGGTAAAGGAAATGGAAATTGAGCAAAGTCTAAAGGATACTGAGAAGGATATTGAATGGAAGAAGGTGATGAATGTTCATTTGTTCCTTCTTGAACTTCACTTAATTGATTTAAGGGATTAAGGTTAAGTTGTAATTGAGTAATTAAATGGTTAAGGGGTTCAGAATCAGAGTTCATATTAGTCATATTAATATTACCTTCAACATTACTTTCCTTATTACTCTCAATATCAATATAATCGCCAATGTTATTTTCATTATTACTATCAATATTGTTGTAATCGCCAGTTTTTCCTGGATAAATTAATTCTAAATTATTAATTTTATTTATCATGATGCTTATTAAACCATTATTATTATCATTATTATCTTTGTCATTAACACAAGTAGAAGCGGAATTGATTAAAAGTGGAGATGATGAACAAGAAAGTGGTTCAGCATCACTATGAATATCACTATAAATATCACTACCATCATGAATTAAAGTATCATCATTACTAATAACAGAAGTGTTATTAGAAAGATTTTGATTTAATAAGAAATCTGAGTTAACATTGTAAAAGAAAATTGGAAATTTCATAGAAGGATTGAATTTTGGTATTTTTCTCGTTTTAGGTTGTGGTGAAAAGAGAACTTCCATGTAGTATTCAAAATCATTATTTGTACCATTCATAAAATCAGTATACATTTTTGAAATAAATGCATTATTTGTTCCAAAATTATTTTTTCTTTTAGAAAATTGCTTAAAACTAATTAAACAAAAGAAATTACTAATGAAACAAACTCTACCATCCACCATTATTACAAAATTATAGATAGTGTTTTTCATACCAAATAATCCTGAAATGTTTATGGTATCGCCAAGTGTATTGTTATTCAAGATTTCATGTATTGTTAAATTTATGTTTCCATTTTCACTAATAGTTCTTATAATTTTTCTTTCGATTTGGTTAAGAGTATTATATTGATTGTTAATATCATTCATTTCTACTAAGTAGATAGAGAAGTCTTCCATAGAATGCATACTTTTAATGGTTTCGACCAACTGGGATAAATTTTCAGCAAGAATTCTTTTTTTTTCATATTTAGATTTATAAACAATTTTCTTCACAGATACACTTGTATCATAATTTTCTATATAATCATTGGTAAAATATCTAGATTTAAGGCTAGCAATCCGAATTCTTTTCAAGTTTTTAACATGATCATAAGGATTTTTAACCTTTCTATTGAAGAACATCTCATCTGAGTGTAGATATAAAATCAAGTCCGATCTTTCCCATTGAGTGGTAAGTGTTAAAAGACTGAGATAGATATTCTTTATTATTTGAATAATAGTATTCATTTTAAAATGTAAAAACTCAATTTTAATACAATTAAATAAATGAATGAATGAATAAATAAATAATTATTTATATTTAAAATTGAAACACACTTTTAAAAATGATAATGAAAAAAAAAAAAAAAAAAAGAAAATTTACCAGATATTTATATTGCATTTTTTAATAATATTTTATTATATTTATTATATTTTATTATATTTATTATATTTTATTATATTTATTATTATATTTTTTATAACATTAATTATAATAACATTAATTATATTTAAAATATTTTTTTTATTAATAAAAAAGAATAATTATAATATTTTATTGTTTAATTGTTGTACTACATTCCCGGTAAAGGTTCTCTAATTTTAGATTTGTAAATTAAATACCAACAAATTCACAAACCAAGCTATAAATAGTTTTTTTTAATTTGTTGAAGAGAATTAAAAGATCTTTCTGTCTTGCCTCAATTTTTTAATATACACACAGAAAGGTTTAATAAAAAAAATAATAATATTAATAATATTAATCATAAAATTATCAAATATAAAGAGATTTAATACTAAAATCTAAAATAGTAACAAACAAAAAAACCATAAAATAATCATAGAATTTTCTTTTAAGCTAATGTATAAATCATATTATAAATAATAAAATTTATATTTTTTATAGCTTTTTAATTAGAATAAGTAATGATTGTTGTGCCATGTAATGTAAATAATGTAAATAATGTAAATAGATTTAATAATGTTATTAATATATCAATAATCTAAAAGTAACTCGAAAAATTGAATGAAATATTATAGATCTTTCTTTTTAATAAAAACTTATTACAAAAGAAATGATATTTATATTGAAAAAGAGTTCTTTTTTATTCTTTTTCATTAATAATTAATATTATTTATAAATAATATTTTAAAAAAAAAGGCAATTAATTTATTTTTAATAACTCGAAATAGATGATCATTGTTTAAGTCGATAATATTTCATATTTCATTATAATGGCTTATAATAAATTTATCAATATAATAATAATATAACGCGCAACTATATTAAAGACATTATTTTATTTTATAATTATATAAAATTAAATTATGTAAATATTTATGTTGTTTAAAACAAAATATTATCTTTAATATTATTGATATTTAAATATTTAAATGGTATTGTTAATTTTTTTATTTAATTTTAATATTATAAATATGATTTTAGGACAATAAAGTATATCATGAAAATATTTATGTAATAATTAATATTTATATTTTTTAATTATTAAAGCTATTAATTTATTTTCTTTAAAGAAAAATATAAATTTTGTTAATTCTTTATTTTGAAAGAAAAACCTTATAACTTTACTAATTATTAACTATTTTATAGTATTAATAATTTATTAATAATTTAGTAATTTTATCTTTTATATTTATTACAACTTTATATATAAATAATTAATATAAATATAATTTCCTTTGCAGTAAGTTTATATTATAGAGAAAGATTTATAATATTTCGTTTAATTTTGAAAGATAATTATATCGACTTAAACAATGATCATCTATTTCGAGTTATTAAAAATAAATTAATTGCCTTTTTTTTTAAAATATTATTTATAAATAATATTAATTATTAATGAAAAAGAATAAAAAAGAACTCTTTTTCAATATAAATATCATTTCTTTTGTAATAAGTTTTTATTAAAAAGAAAGATCTATAATATTTCATTCAATTTTTCAAGTTACTTTTAGATTATTGATATATTAATAACATTATTAAATCTATTTACATTATTTACATTATTTACATTACATGGCACAACAATCATTACTTATTCTAATTAAAAAGCTATAAAAAATATAAATTTTATTATTTATAATATGATTTATACATTAGCTTAAAAGAAAATTCTATGATTATTTTATGGTTTTTTTGTTTGTTACTATTTTAGATTTTAGTATTAAATCTCTTTATATTTGATAATTTTATGATTAATATTATTAATATTATTATTTTTTTTATTAAACCTTTCTGTGTGTATATTAAAAAATTGAGGCAAGACAGAAAGATCTTTTAATTCTCTTCAACAAATTAAAAAAAACTATTTATAGCTTGGTTTGTGAATTTGTTGGTATTCAATTTACAAATCTAAAATTAGAGAACCTTTACCGGGAATGTAGTACAACAATTAAACAATAAAATATTATAATTATTCTTTTTTATTAATAAAAAAAATATTTTAAATATATTTTTATAATTAAAGTTATGAAAATTTTATTAACTTTAATACACAATGAAAAAATTTATCAAACTTTGTAAAAAAAAAACAAAAATGTATATTTTTTGAAAACCTTTTCTGTCTATTTTGAAATTTTCAATTATCTTTTTACAATGTTAATTAGGAATCTTTATTAAATCAGTATTATGTTAATACCAAAAATTTACAATAATTATTATTATTTTATTATATATAATGTTATAAAGTAATAAATGAATATACAAATGAATATTAGTTGTAAATTAATATATAATAATTTGTTTTATAAATTATTTGTTTTATAAATTAATAGTATAAATAATATTAAAATTCTATTATTCATTATTACTTTTTATTTTATTTTTTAATTAGAATATTATATTAATTAATAAATAAAATTTGTTTTACATTTCCTATACTTTCATTATCAGAAAAAATATCTTTTTTGCTTTTAACAAAAACCACACATGAATTACATTCTTTTGAAGAACATTTATTGTTATATTATTATGCGTATACATTGCATATGAATTAATTATCTTTTTAATATCTCATTTTTTATTAAATAAGATAAATTTTAGCTAAATGTTATTATAACAGAAATATTAATATTTTCTTTTTAAAAATATTATTATAAATATCATTTCTTTTGTAGTAAGTTTTTATTAAAAAGAAAGATCTATAATATTTCATGCAATTTTTCGAGTTACTTTTAGATTATTGATATATTAATAACATTATTAAATCTATTTACATTATTTACATTATTTACATTACATGGCACAACAATCATTACTTATTCTAATTAAAATGCTATAAAAAATATAAATTTTATTATTTATAATATGATTTATACATTAGCTTAAAAGAAAATTCTATGATTATTTTATGGTTTTTTTGTTTGTTACTATTTTAGATTTTAGTATTAAATCTCTTTATATTTGATAATTTTATGATTAATATTATTAATATTATTATTTTTTTTATTAAACCTTTCTGTGTGTATATTAAAAAATTGAGGCAAGACAGAAAGATCTTTTAATTCTCTTCAACAAATTAAAAAAACTATTTATAGCTTGGTTTGTGAATTTGTTGGTATTTAATTTACAAATCTAAAATTAGAGAACCTTTACCGGGAATGTAGTACAACAATTAAATAATAAAATATTATAATTATTCTTTTTTATTAATAAAAAAAATATTTTAAATATAATTAATGTTATTATAATTAATGTTATAAAAAATATAATAATAAATATAATAAAATATAATAAATATAATAAAATATAATAAATATAATAAAATATTATTAAAAAATGCAATATAAATATCTGGTAAATTTTCTTTTTTTTTTTATTTCTTCATTATCATTTTTAAAAGTGTGTTTCAATTTTAAATATAAATAATTATTTATTCATTCATTTTAATTAATTGTATTAAAATTGAGTTTTTACATTTTAAAATGAATACTATTATTCAAATAATAAAGAATGTCTATCTCAATCTTTTAACACTTACCACTCAATGGGAAAGATCGGACTTGATTTTATATCTACATTCAGATGAGATGTTCTTCAATAGAAAGGTTAAAAATCCTTATGATCATGTTAAAAACTTGAAAAGAATTCGGATTGCTAGCCTTAAATCTAGATATTTTACCAATGATTATATAGAAAACTATGATACAAGTGTATCTGTGAAGAAAATTGTTTATAAATCTAAATATGAAAAAAAAAGAATTCTTGCTGAAAATTTATCCCAGTTGGTCGAAACCATTAAAAGTATGCATTCTATGGAAGACTTCTCTATCTACTTAGTAGAAATGAATGATATTAACAATCAATATAATACTCTTAACCAAATCGAAAGAAAAATTATAAGAACTATTAGTGAAAATGGAAACATAAATTTAACAATACATGAAATCTTGAATAACAATACACTTGGCGATACCATAAACATTTCAGGATTATTTGGTATGAAAAACACTATCTATAATTTTGTAATAATGGTGGATGGTAGAGTTTGTTTCATTAGTAATTTCTTTTGTTTAATTAGTTTTAAGCAATTTTCTAAAAGAAAAAATAATTTTGGAACAAATAATGCATTTATTTCAAAAATGTATACTGATTTTATGAATGGTACAAATAATGATTTTGAATACTACATGGAAGTTCTCTTTTCACCACAACCTAAAACGAGAAAAATACCAAAATTCAATCCTTCTATGAAATTTCCAATTTTCTTTTACAATGTTAACTCAGATTTCTTATTAAATCAAAATCTTTCTAATAACACTTCTGTTATTAGTAATGATGATACTTTAATTCATGATGGTAGTGATATTTATAGTGATATTCACAGTGAAAACAATGTATTTGGAAATAATGTAGTACACAATGTTGATAATAATAATACTGGAGATAATATTGAAAATAACACTGTCAATTACAATGATATTGAATATTCATTACCTTCTTCCATTCAATATCCTTCTCAGTATCCTTTAGACTTTGCTCAATTTCCATTTCCTTTACCTGAACATTCTGATTTATTACATTATTTTATCATGAATAACAGGTTTTTAATAACAAATCCAAATTTATATCAAATTATTCATCCATATCAATCAGTTTTACCATCTCAAATTCATAATCAATTAATTGATGTTGACATTGACATTGATGTTAATAATGATCAACAAATGAATAACTCGTCATTCATTCCTGTTTCATCATTTCATCAAGTTAATACGGATACCTCAATTTTCAATACTTCATTTCCATTCTCATTTTCTTAAATTGTGATTACCTTGCTGTCTTAACTATTAATATATTTCATTCGTTAATACCGTTTGAATTATACTAATATTATTAATTTTCTAATTCTTTCAATTTTAATTCTTTTTTCTTACTAATTATAAAATAAAATAAGAAAAGAAAATTAAAGTTTTTTTTTTTAATTACTAAATTTGATATTTTCGTATCAAATTTAGTGAAAAGAAAAATTTTACTATAAGAAAATGAAATTTTTAAATTTTTATAATTAATATTGTAGGAAATCAATGTATTTATTTAAATTAAATAGTATTAATAATTATCGATGTGATAATAATAAAAATACAAAGAAATAAATTTAAACATGTTATGAATGGAAATGCATTTGAAATTTTATTTTTGTTTAAATTATTCTTTCTTTTAACAATAAACCATATAGTATAAATATGAATATGGTTTTCATTTTTGTAAAGCCTTGTAATTTATAAAACGTTTATATACAAATACTACTATCACTTTTTTATTATCTTTAAAATAAAAAATATTTGTTTGTATATAAAATTAAAAGTAATTCTTTTTGAACAAAATCATAAAAAAATATATATAGAAAAAGAAATTAAAAAGAATGAAACATCCTCTTAAGCATCTTTTCATAATAGAACTTTCTTAAGGAATCTTACCTATCTTTATATTCTCAATCAAATATTTATTCATTTACTTATTTATTCATTTATTTATTTATTTATTTATTTATTTATTCATTTACTTATTTATTCATTTACTTATTTATTTATTTACTTATTTATTTATTTATTTATTTATTTATTTATTTATTTATTTATTTATTTATTTATTTATTTATTTATTTATTTATTTATTTATTTATTTATTTATTTATTTATTTATAAAATTGTTTGTTTATTATTATCTTTTTTTTAATATCTCTTTTTTTAATTAATTTTCATATATTAATTATATTTTATATTTATATTCCATTATATTATTAATAAATTAAAAATGAATATATTAATATATTAATAATTAATAGTGTTATTTATATTAAATTTTTTTAATCTAATTTTTTTCCTTTTTCAGTAAATTTAATTTAAAACGGAAAGAAAAAAGTTTAATTTTCTTTTCTTTTGTTTTTATATCAATGAATAATATTTAAAAGGAAACAAACCAAACAAAAAAATAAGAGTTATAATAACAATAATTTCTTAGTTTATCATAGTATCTTCATCCTATTATGGAATATTTTGGATGTTATCAAGATTAGCATCTTATTTTTTTATTACAACCATTTTAATTTTGGATGTTATGGTCATCAAGTAATTAGTTCCTATTTTAGTTATCATTAAATTATTAATTTCATTTTAATTATAATCATTTTTGAATATTATCAAGAAAATTCATTCAAGAATATATTCCATCTTTTGCAAAAAAGAAAAAAAAAGTTATATTGAAAGAGAATTTAATAGAAATAAAAGGTTTTTTTTTTTTAATTCATATATATTTCCATCATAATATATGATCATAATTAAATTCATTTGGGTAATTAATTATACCTGGTATAGCATTCATTTAACAATAATAATAATTATTAAAAAAAAAGTTAATATTAAAAATTGAATCCATATGTAAAGTTGACACGACTATTTAATTTTTACATAAAAAAACAATCTTTATGTAAAAACTAAATAGTTTTTTTTTTAATATTATGCATTTTTAAATTATAAATTACTTTTTTTTTTTTTTTAATTAAAATAGATAATATTGTTCTAGTTGGCATGGCCATTTTCTTTTTATTATGGATAATTATAAAAACCTTTATTTTCTTTTACAAACAAAAAAAAAAAAAAAAAAAAAAAAGAGCAACATACACTATAAGTTGGTTGGTTGGTTGGTTGGCTAGTTTTTTCAACCAGAAAAAGTTCTTTCTTGATGGCGTTTTCAAAGTTTCTATTAAATTGATTTTATTTTATTTATATATATTGCAGTATATTGTTAATATATTATAGTTAAATTTCTGAAGAATTAAAAATTAAAATCAATTTTAATTATTTTAAATCAGTTTTCCTTTTTATTTTTATATTAATTAATATATTATACAATATATTGAGTATTGATAATAAATAAAATTAATTTAGTTTAAAAAATTATAGCATAAAAAAGTAGGAGAATATGAATTTTTTGTAGGTAAAAATCTGGTCAAAATAAAATATCTTTTTAATATATAAAAATGATAAAAATGATAAACAGTGATAATAATAATAAAAAAAAAGTAAACAAACAAATAAATAAAAATCAAAAGTACAATGGTAATAAATAGAAATAAATAATGATGATGGTTAAGATGATGATAATGAAGCTATTGATTGATGTATTAATAGTATTATTAACTGTTCTTAACCATTATTAAATGTAATTATTAATATTAAATTTATTTAATTAGTTATTTATTTATTTATTTATTTATTTAATTAGTTATTTATTTAGTTATTTATTTATTTATTTATTTAATTAGTTATTTATTTATTTATTTAATTAGTTATTTATTTATTTATTTATTTAATTTTTTTAAATCTTTAAATATATTAATTTTGATATTTAACTATATATAATTAATTGATGTGTATATATTACAATATATTCTATTATATTGATTTTTAACTAGTTGATTAAAATTAATTTTTTTAAAATTGGCAATCTTATCATTAATATTAAAAAAATATTTAAATAATATTAAAAAAAAATATAATTAAATATATTTTAAAAAAAAACTTTTTTTTTTTCTTATAATAAAAAAGCACCTTTTTTTTAAAAAAAAAAAAAGGAAACTGCAACAACAGCAACATTATTATTAGAAAAAAAACAATTTCAATTAATAGTATTATTATTATTATTCTTTCATATCTTTACATAAATCAAGCACAAACAATTTATCATCTATTTATCATACATTTACATATTACAATAACCTTTGACCAAGCATTAAATAAAAAAAGATAATGGATGATACATGTAAATGAATTTATAATAAAAAAAACTTTATTCCTTTCTTTTTTTTTTTAATTGAACACACTAAAAGTCAATATAAATAATATATAAATATTAATTTCTCATACATACATCACAATAATATTACCTTTTTTTTTATTTCATTTTTCTAATTTAAATTTATAAAAAAAAGAAAATTTTATTCTTATCCTTTAAACCATATAATTATAGTAAAAAAAAAAAAACTTGTAAATATTAAAGAATAAAAAAAAAGAAAGTTTAAAAATATTAATTTAATATCCCTACAAAATATTTTCCACTTTATACAAGACACAATGAAACTATTAACAAAAGTTTTTTTCCTAGTAGGAGGAATAATAAATAATACCCTTGCTAGAAATGTTCAATTTTCTGTTATATCATGGGGTATTGATGTTAAGCTCAAGGTGGGTGATAGTATTGTTCAAATGACAAAACCGGATCCGACTATTCCATTATGGAATATAATAGCAGAAGTTCCAGATAATGAATTAAGGTAGGTGATAAAAAGGGAAGAAGGAAAAAAAAAATATTTCAATAGTTTAAGAAATAAAAATATAATATAATAATAATAATGCTAATAATGATAATAATAAAATTATTTACAAAAAAAAAACACTTTAATAAAAAAAAGCTATCTTTTTAATACATATTAAAAATAAATCCATTAATAAATTCTTTTTTATTTTTTTAATCTATAAATATTAACAGGTATAATTATGTTCAAGATAATGTTAATGATGTAGAACGTATCCTTAAAGAAGGAGTTAATTATACTTATAATGAATTAATAGGTCGTGCTGTAACCCTCTATGATATGGTAGAATTTAAATATCCAGATGAACCAAAATGGAATAGAAGTATTGGAAAAACTAAACTTTTTGATGATACCTATATTCCTACTTTTATATTTTCTGGTTATGGTAACTTTTTCATAGCTGGTGACGGTACTGTCAATTTTTCAAGAGTAACTGTTATTTTAAAAGATGAGGTTTTAACATTTGATGTAAGCATTTTTTTTAATTTATTCTTATTTCTTTTCTTTAAAAAAAAGAAATTTTTTTATTATAATCTATATTATTATACAATATAATTATTATATGTTTTATATAAAATATAAAATTTTAAGAAATTTATATTGTAGAATAAGAAAACTATATAAATTTTTCAATATATTACTATTTGTATATATGATTTTTATATATGATTCTTTTTTTTTTTTTTTTTTTTACTTTCACTTTTAACTAATAATTGGCCTATCCTATATATTTTCCCTTTTTTTTTTTACTTTCACTTTTAACTAATAATCTATATATTTTCTTTTTTTTTTATTGTTATTATAATATTTATAAAATTAATTATTTTATATCTATTGATTGATAGAATATTCCAAGTTCAGGGAAGAATGGAGATGAAGATAAATTCCAATTTAAAATTACCTTACCAGGTGATGGTATTTATAATAGAAATGTATTAAAATTTAGACCAAGTTCATATGATCCAGTATTTTTCCGTCAAATTTTATATGGAGATATTCTTCATGCCATTGAAAACCCTGCACATGAATCTGTAGCTGCTCGTGTTTACCAAGATAATGGGGTTGGTATTGGTCTCTATGTATTACAAGAAGATTGCACTACTGAAAGTTTTATTCGTACGGCTTTTTATGGTGATCCTTCCTCTGGTACCATTAAACCTTACGATCAATCCGTTATTTATGATTGTTCCACTGGTGCTGATTTTAATTATAATGATCCAAATTGGTTAGGTGCCTTCCAAAATAATACTTTTGATTTAAAAGAAGAATTGTTAGAAATGACACGTCAACTAAACATTTTAGATGTTAATAATGAAGAAGACGTAAAAAAATTTGATAAAAATTGGTTAGATTTAGATACCTTATTTAAAGCTCTTGCCTTAGAATACCTTGCTGGACATTGGGATTCCTATTGGTTCCTGACAACAAATTTTGTAACTTATCATCCAGCCGAAGAATATGAAGGTAGTAAAGGATGGTACTCTAAATACAACTATTACTTTGTTGATCAAGATTTTGATCAAACTTGGGGAGTTGGAATGAGTGAACATCTTGATCCCACAACTTTCCCACAAAGATCCTATAAAGATTTTGTTAATATTAACTGGGAAGCATTAAACCCTGATGATCCATTTGATGCAAATACTCGTGTTATTATTGATAAGTTAATTGGTTGTAATACATCGGATAAACAAGCAACCTGTTACAGTAAAACATTATTTGAAAATCATTTAAAAAAAATTGTAAAATATATTTTCAATCCAGATGCTCTCGGTAGAAAAATTGATGCTTATAAAGAACGTCTTAGACCAGAAATTATTTGGGATACTCAAGAAGTTAAACGTCAACATACCGGTGAAATTCAACAATTCCATTTTACCATAAATGATTTTGATAATAATATTGATAGTGGTAATTATCAAGGTAGTGTTAATCCATGGGGTTTAAAGGATTGGGTTGCAGAACGTGCTAATACCGTTTGTAAAGAATTTAATATTAACTATCGTGAAGCAACTTTAATTGATAGTTATGGTAATAATATTGAAAATAGTGGTATCACTTTGGTTCCTAGTATTCTTATCTCATTAACCTTTATTATCATGACCATTCTCTCTTTACTATAAATAGAATAAAATCCTATCAACTTTTTTTATTCACTATTCTTTTTTAATTCCATAAAGTTAGAAAAAAGAAGAAGAAGAAGAAGAAAGGTATTATTCACTTAATAACCCTAATCACACCAACAAACTTTTTTGCTTAAAATACATCAAAAAAAATTTTATATATATATCAATATCAAATTAAAAATAGTAAAGTATTGAGAAAAAAAAAAAAAGAGTATTATTTAAAGAAAATAATAATATAACAACAATATATCAATACAATTACTATATCAACATATTAATTCAGTTAAACAAAAAAAAAATATTAAATGATTTTTTTTCACTTTTCTTTATCTTTTATTTATTATTTTATCGATTAATATAAACTGTTTTAGTTTATTTTTCATATTTATTTTATTATTATTTATTTTATCCTGTAAAAATTGTTTTGATTAATAAATTATTATTTTAATGAAATCTAAACGTTTATTTTTCTTTTCTTTTTTTTTCTAAATTGCATCAATAAAAATAATTATTTTATCTATTTAAAATAAACATTTGAATTGTCAAAATTGCAACTTTCTTATTATAATAAACAAAATATTAAATATAATAATAATAATAATAATAATACATAAGCATTGATACATGTATAAGTAATGTAACAAACTTTCATAAAAATGTAGTAAACAACTAGAAATAGATAATAAAGTATAATACTTTATTTCTATCTTGCCTATAGAATAATGAATTATTATTATTTATCAGAAATAGGAAAATTATTAATCATTTCTTATTAATTTCATAGGATATTTTTTTATATGTTATTCAATAAAAATAAAAATAGGAATGAATTACCTATTGTAAATTCAATGAAAAGGCCTTTTTTTTTTTTTTTTTTTTTTTTAACAGCATCAAATATTTTAAACTTTATTATTAATTTAATTAAAATTATAATACATGTAATAAAAAATTAAAAAATAAAAATAAAAATAAAAAAAATATGTTTAAATAAACACAAATGAATAAAAATTGGGTATAATGTATTCTAGTAATTTTAATTAAAGTAAGAAAGCCACTATCATACTAAAGTATAATAATTGTATTTGACTTCCAATGGGACACCGAGCCAAAGATCAAAATTTTGTCATGGAACAAAATTATGATCTCCATTGGTTGCGCTGGCCCTCCTGGCCTGTCTTACTGTTTCTTCAGCATTGACGCTCTTGGATGTTGCTTCAAACCTTTTGAACATTGACCATTGCTGGCCAATAGCAAAAGGCATGATTTTGGTTAGAAGTTCCGCGGTTACCGTCAAGAATGGAGTTCCTTCGTTAGTACCAGATTGAATCTGACGCTTACAAAGTTCTTTCCATTCCCTTGAATTGTAATTAATATTGTTAAAACTTCTTCCCCCAAGAAGGAATTTAAATATTTTACTGCACACACTAGAATAATCATACACATTAATATTCACCGGATTATTAGAACTATTACTATCATTAACTAAATTACTATCTAAATTAGAATTATTATCTTCACTATTGCTATCATTACTAATATTATTATTTCTATTACTACTATTGTTATTACTACTATTGTTACTATTACTATTACTGTTATTGCTATCTCTGCTGATATTAACATTTTCATTATTATTGATAGGACTATTGGAATTACGTTGACTGAAAAAATTTAATAGCTGGACTATGGAATCATAATGTTTAATACGGATATCTCTAAATGTTGGACAATCTAATAACCAATGTTTAATACTTTGAACACCACACTTGCAACATGGACAGTAGTTAGGACAAACTGGATCAACAAATTTAGCAGCTTTGGCAACTCTAGCATCCAACTTGTATCCGCTTCTTGCTTTCAATAGCCAGTAGAAGCCATAGGCAAACTCTGGGTATTCATAACATAATTTAATAAAATCTTTAGTTTCAATAAATTTATTATCATCATAATATTGCGCTTTGATAGAATTCCCTTTGAGATCTTTCCAATAAAAGTTTTTAACTGCTTTAACATCTCCATGCTTCTTTAGTTTTTTATCAAGTGTCCTACCTGATTTGCACCACGTGTATTTTCTAAATTTAGGAATGTAATTGACAAGGTGTGAGATAATACAATTCGAGTTTTTCCATTTGTTAAAACATCTAACCTGAGCTAACGCACATTTGGCTGACAATGGAGGAATATTCAAATCTTTTGAAATAGAGTATAAAGATATAAACGATACAGCTTTATGAACTCCGGCAACCCATCGTACTCCTTTGTTAACATGCTTCTGAGCAATCCTAGACCTAGCTTTGTTGGATCCAAGTAATGGTGCAAAGTATGAAACTCTGCTAATCACTTGTGAGTTAAGTACTAGCTTTTTGAAGGGAATAGGAATATTAGGATTTCTTAAGAATTTACTGACTGAAAAAAGTCCTTTCAAAACCTTGTTATTAAGAGCTTTAATAACTGGTTTAAGGGACAGATTCTTATCAAATGGAACACCAAGATAAGTATAACAATCAGTAGTTGGAATGGGTTGTCCTGCTAAGTAAAATGTTGGATCTCTCTTGTTCTGATTTTCTATTGATTCAGGACGAATCACCATCGTTGAACATTTCTGGATACCAAATTCCATTTCATTATACAAGGCCCATTCATTAACTCTTCTAAGCATCTTTTTTAAGCATCCTCTTGTTGGAGCACAAATAACTATATCATCTGCAAAAAGTCCACCACAGCATCGAGTGTCACCTAAACTGACTCCTAGATCTTCGCACTCTTTAAATATATCATTAATAAAGAGATTAAAGAGAATAGGAGAAAGAGGGCATCCTTGACGGACTCCTTTCTTCACATCAAAAGATTTCGAGAATTGTCCATCTAATTTGACATTAGCCTTAGATGTTAAATATAAATTTTTGATGAATTGTAAACTCTTACCTCGGATTCCTAAACAATCTAATTTATGGAGAATATTACCGATTGGGACTGAATCGTATGCTTTCCTGAGATCTAAAAAGGCCAAATATGTCTCTTTATTATCTAATTGACGTCTACGGCATATTTCTTGGATTGAAATGAAAAGACTGATACTTTCTTCCTTTTTTCGAAAACCAAATTGTTCAGGTCTAATGAAATTATTCTTTAGACCATATTCTGAAATTCTAGTGGTGACAATTTTGGAAATCAACTTAATACCATTATTGATAAGTGATATACCTCGATAGTTATCACAATCTGTCAAATCTCCCTTCTTAGGAATGGAAACAATACTGGATTCATTCCATGAGTTGGGGAAATCTCCATCCCAAGTACGGTTGAATAATTTAAGAATAAAATTTAAACCATAAGCATCATTATCTGAAGTGGTATTACCAGAAGAATTATTACCTGTAGCATTATTAGAATCATTACTTGATGGAATTAATGCTTTGTAAAATTCAATTGGAATACCATCCGGACCTGATGCTTTATAATTTGGAGTAGTGAGGATAGCTGACTTGACTTCATCAATACTAATATCTTGGTTGATATCCCATTCATCAAGCATAGGAAGTGAAAAACGTTTATTCGTTGGTTCTTCATACCAATGCTCCAAATCAAGACTTACACCACTTGGATCTGATGCAAGGTTTTCGAAATGATCATGCCACACTTCTAGTTGTTCTTCCGTAGCAACAACTAATTCTCCATTTTTATTTTTAATTGGTTGAGCAATAAAGAAAGAATCTTTTCCAATTTTTGCAGTTTTCTTGATCCATTTCCAGGCCTTCTTAGGATTATGACTCTTCATATACTCACATCCTGTTTTAATCCAATGAAGATATTCTTGTTTCCTAAATTCATTACATCTTTTGTGGATGTAATCAATGAGCTTACGGTAGATTTTAATTCTTTTAATAAATTCATCTATATCATAAATTCTTTCTTTTTTAAATCTCTTATACAACTTCATTTTGATTTTTTGGAGATTAAAAATTTGTTGTGAAATATGAAATGAAGACTTTATAACATTATTTGCTGAGGTAATACTGAGCTCGTCTGCAATTGAAAAAGCAGTTGAAGTAAACTCTTTGGAAAGTTCATCTGTAGAAACATTAGGATCGTTGGATTTTGCTGAAAGAATTTGGAATTTATTATGACTAAGAATAGATTCCTTTTCCTCAATACATTTTAATCTATTCCATTTCAGAATTTTCTTAGGAACATTAAAGTCATTAGAAAAATCATCCATAGGAATAATTTTACCATTAATAAGAAGTGGCTTATGGTCTGATATTGGATAAAAATTATTTATAAATGATCCTGAGTGAATAAGATCTTTCATCTTCGAATTGATAAGAGCATGGTCAATGTCGGAAGATTGATCACCTCGAGTCCAAGAGATAGTCGATCCTCTAAGCGGAAGAATTTCCCAATCTCCTAATCCATTAGTTGATAACCAGTTGGATAATTTTACTTTAGACATATTAAAATCACCAACAAGAATCGATGGATGGGATGAATGAGTTTGTAACCACAAGCGAACTTCTAACTTTGCATGATCAACATAGATGTTGTGATGACTATGAGGCATATAAACATTTCCAATCGAGTATTTGAATCTATTCCAGAGACTAAAAGTATAAATAGAAATAATATACTTTCCAGAGAAGTTTTCAAGTGAGGCTTGACACAAATTGTGAAAACCTAAATATAAACCTCTCATTCCAGGAACTGATTCGTCAGCTTTCTTGAAAAAGTGTCTATAGTTTCGCAAAGTAACACGACAAGGATAATCTGTATTCGATCCAGAACCATTACCAGTTTCTTGGAAACATAAAAATAATGGTTTGAAAATAGCTGTGAAATAGCTAATACTATCTCTCTTTTCGTGATTCCACCCATTGGTGTTCCAACTAAGACAAAAAGAAAAGTTATCAGGCTTGTTGGATGAGGATGAGGAAGAATCGTTGCTATTATTACTATTATTAAAGTCATCATTATTAATGGATGATGCATCAGAGGAATAAGTAGAACTATTACTAGATGGCTGTGAAACTGAAGAACTATCAACTATTGAACTGTTAGCAGAGTTGATAGAGCTATTATAATTAATTGTTGAATGTTGAGATTGAAATTGTGTTTGCTGTAGATCTGGAATATTTTCATGATGGGAAATTTGTTGAAGATCGGATTGTTGATGAGATTGTTGAACTGATTGTTGAAATGATTGTTGAATAGAATGTTGATGTTTATTAGAAACTAAAATTTTACGTTTGAGAGTGGAAAAAGTGTATTTGTGATTCCTTCTACTACGAGCTGAAAAGGAAATTGAGGTAACTGAAAGTTTCTTCTTTAACATGTGTAAGATTTTAATACAATCTTTTGATGAACCATGAACCTTGACTAAGAAAAAGTGATCATTGAAAGTTTGAAAATATTTAACACTAATAACTGAATTAAATTTATCTTCTAGAATAACCTCGAGTTTTTCCCATAGCATATTTACTGACCATGATCGAATACCACGGATAAAGAAGGAGCGAATATCATCTAAGGGGATACCATAAGACCGGGTACCACGTCTGATATAATTCTTATCTTTAATATAAAGGACTGACATGATAATAAATTCTAATTAAAAAATATTGAATATAAAATAAATACTAATAAAAATTACAAATATAACGTATATGGAAAAAAATCTGTCTCTCTCTCTCTTCTTAAAAGTACTGGATAGTACAAAAATTGTTACGATGCTTTGTTTAAAGTTTCTTTTTTTTTGAATTCTAGTTGTAAATTTTCTTTAAAAATTCTAGTTTTGGTTTGTTGTTAGTAAATTCGAATCGCTTTTTGACACTAAACTTGTTTGACTTACTTTTCATTAAATATTTAAATTGGTAAAAAATTTGAATCAAGAATGTCGACACCAGAAAGCTTGTGAATAGTATTTTTACATGATGTAGAGTGAATCAGTCTCTTACAAGAAACAATACAACAATAGCTACATGAATATAAAAATACAATGCAAATGCTAAAGTTGACTACATTGGATTCTTACAAGAGAAGAGTAGTACTACATGAATACATGAATAAAAGAAAAAATAAAGCAACAAAATGTATTACTCTTCTAATTAAATACTATACAAACTTACCTGAATATCAAACATTCAACTTATTCATCAAATACTTAATTCGATGAATAAAATGTTTTTTAATCGCTCAGTACCATGAGCTTAGTCCTAATAATTTTCCCTTAAAGACTAACCAAGCATCCATTGCGCAATGCTTGGATTTAATTCTTTCTACTCTCTCAGTACCATGAGCATGAGTAGACCCCCTTGAGAAATTACATTTATTAAATAAATGAAGGCACATTCCTAAGAGGGCACCAAGCATCCATTGCGCAATACTTGGATTTAATTCTTTCTACTCTCTCAGTACCATGAGCATGAGTAGACCCCCTTGAGAAACTATCCCTTAAAGACTAACCAAGCATCCATTGCGCAATACTTGGATTTAATTCTTCCTACTCTCTCAGTACCATGAGCATGAGTAGACCCCCTTGAGAAACTACATTTATTAAATAAATGAAGGCACGTTTCCAAGAGGGCACATGAAAAGGCCTAGTCGTTTTTAAAATGATTTCGAATCTTATTAAAAATGATTTTCATTTTATAGTATATAACTTCAACTTTAACCTTTTTCTTGTTAGGTGTTAAAAGTGAACCAATACTAAAAGTTCTTCAAAAAAAAAAAAAGTTATTGAAAAACTTTATTCTATTATTAAAGATTGTGAATATACACAAAAGTAATTTCGTTTAATATAGTAAAATATGAAAAATAATAATAAAATTTATTATAAAGTACACACAAAAAATTTTTTAAAAATTGTAGTTTTTTACTATTCTAATTCAACACTTTAAAAAATATTTTTTTTTTTTTTTTATATTTATTTTTATTTGTTTTTTATTAATAATTTAATTTTTGTTTTGGTTTTTTGTTTTTCTTTGTGATTTCGTTTATATGTAGTTGTTATGATGTTATCGGTTTTTTTTTTTTTTCTTTTTACATTTTTACATTTAAATAATTTCTTTTTTTTTACCTACTCTAAAAATGATTAAAAAAATTGAAATTATTCAATATTTAATATATATATAAATATTTTATAATATTAAATACGATTAAAAAAGGTTTATAATTTAACCTTTTTTTTTTCTTCGTAAACTTTTAATATTGATTTTTCTTTTATATCAAAAATTTTAGTGAATGAATATTTATTTATTTAATTATTCATGAATAAAATTTTTTTTATTCTTATTTTGGATATTTATTTTAGTTGCTTATTTTGGATAATTTAGTAGCAACTCTTGTAAATACCACACCAGTCATCATTTTCAACACCCCATTCACCATCATCATCACTGTACCATGAATAGGCACATCCAGTACAACATGGGTATCCTAATGGTTCTGACCAGCAAACTTCTTCTTCACTAACATCATCAGCCTTTTCAAAAGCCCATAATTGATTAGCTCTACCTTCACTAGTCCATTGTAAAACATTGGTACCATCAGCTGTACGAGCTCCTTCAATATCAATACCCTTGTCTTGGAAACTAACTCTTGAAGTAATACTGTAGGCTCCTTCAACACTAGATTTTAAGATCATGAATTGTTGAGCATCGTGACCATAGGCAGTGTAGATTTGAATATTGGCTCCATTCTTGTCTTCACCACTACTAACATCAATCATGAAATCGCCAAGAGCACTCTTTAAGGTAACATAACCTTCACCAACATTAGTAAGTAACCACTTTTGTCCATCATCTTGACTAGATGATCCAATTTCAATATTGGCTGTAGCCTTAGCTTGGTTATTAGCAACTTGGAGGTATTTACCTGAAGCTGGGTTCTTAATGTAATACCAACCATCTTCAATCTTGACGGCAACTGGCTTGCTTGATGGAAGTTCACCATCTCCAAATTCAATTGGTTCGTTGGATCCCTTACCTGATCCAATGAATTGCCAGGTATCAATAGTAACATCACCAGAGGCAACAAAGAAGATGTTCTTAGTACCAGAAGCCTTAACATTAGCTGTAACGGTCTTGAAGTTCTTATCACCACCTGTAGCTGGAATAGTAACGTATCCAATAACATCACCATTTTCACTGCCTGAAGTAATTCTAATGGTGGCTCCATTGCTGGAAGCGGCGGATATCTTTACGGAAGTGGCACTGTCTCCAAAGTCAACGTTAGAAACACCAGTCCAATCACCTCTGTTGTAAGAAACAGTGGTGTGTCCTAAACCATTAACTGAAACACCAGCTTGCCAAGCCATCATTGAAGCGTAGTTAGTGTTGTAAGCATTAACCTTGAATAATTGATTGACACCTGTAAGACTGCCCTTAGCATTACCGTAACGACCATTGGAGAATGGAAGTTCATCAACATGAGTGGTACGGTATCCCTTTTGAGTTCCGTAAACTTGACGATTGAGCCATTCAGCATGGTAGAAGATGTACCATTTACCCTTGAATTCAATAATAGTGTGGTGATTGTTACCAGTAGTACCAAAGAATTCACCTGGGTTGTTGAAAAGAGTACCTTGGTATGTGAATGGTCCTAATGGACTCTTACTGGTCATGTAGGCAATCTTGGCATTACCGTATGGTCCATTATCCCAGTTAGTACAGTAGGAGTAGAAGTAAGTATCGCCATACTTGTGAATACCTGAATCTTCAAAGACCCATGGAGCATCAATGGTTTGTGGAGTACCGGAAATTCTAATCATATCATCACTTAACTTGGCAGCACGGACTGTCTTTGGATTGCTAGATTGTCCTTCTGGAACACCTCCTCCAAAGTAAATGTAACCTGTACCATCATCATCAACAAAAACAGCTGGATCAAATAACCAAACAATGTTATTACAGTTTGGAAGACTACGTGAAATAATTGGTCCACCAAGTGGATCGGTAAATGGACCGGTTGGTGAATCACTACTTAAAACACCAATACCATTACCACTGTTAGCAAAGTAAAGGAAGAACTTTTCCTTACCATTAATCTTTTTGTGAGCTGCGGTTGGTGCCCATGAGTTGTTAGCCCACTTAGCTGCTCCATTTCTACCTGCTGCTGGAATGGAACCATGGTCAATCCAGTTAACTAAATCATCAGAAGACATAACATTAATGGTGTTAATTTGTCCATAAGTGTTAGTTTCTGGGTTGTTACCTAATTGATCAACATGACCATCATCAGTAGCATAAACGTAAACTCTACCATCATAAACCATTACACCTGGATCAGCACTGAATTTAAGAGTGTTGACTGGGTTGTGATTCTTGATATCTTTGTATGACTTTGCAGTTCTAATACCATTGAAATCACTTTCAGCAGCGCTAGCAAAAGCACTGAAAACAGTGACAAATAATAAGAATATGAAAGATTTCATTTTTATATTTTATATTTATATATTTTTTTTTTGACTAAAGCAAAATTAAGTATTATTTATTATTCTTTCTTTTATTATTAAATATTCATCAAGAATTTTTAATAATTTTTTTTTATGTAATTACCTATTCTATGGTTAGTTTTTTTTTTTTTTTTATTCTATAAACTAACTTTTACTTATTCAATAAATAATTTTTTTTTTTATTTTTTGAATAATTTATTAATAAAATATTTAATATTTCAAATTTATATATATTAAATAATTTTATCTTAAAGAAAAAAAAAAATGGAAATTCACCAGAATATTTATATTCTTTTTTTTTTATTTACCAAGTTATTAAAAAAATGATATTTTCTATTTAATAAGGTTTTACCATTTTTCATTTGACAAAAAATGAGAATAATCAAAAATAAATTAATCTTTAACATTTTTCTATTGGTCTATCTAATTAATTATTAGAGGATAAATCTTTTATTTTAATTAATTTATTTTAAATTAAATTATTGATGTATATTCAGTTTAATTTATTTTTTAATTAATAAACTGATGATAAATATTTATTAATTAATAAATTTATATTTTCTCATCTTTTTTATATATAAACAATATAACTTGTACTTATTAAATAATTAATTTTATATTATATAATATATACAATTTAATTAATTTAATATATTTCTATTAAGAAACTATTGTAGATATTGTTATTTAATAAAATAAAATAAAAAATAGTTGAATTAAAAAAAAATAAATATATTCAATAATAATGATTAAAAATATTTGTAAAATTCATAATTCATACGAATAGTAATATTGTAAAAGTTTATATAATTTTATTGTGGTAAAAAAAAGAAAACTTTAAAATTCAATAAACTATACTATAACTTTATATTATTAATTTTATTACTTTTAAAATTTGTCATTTTTATTTTATATTAAATAAAGTTTATCATCCTCATTTTATATTTCATATCAATATTTTAATAAATTAAAATGATTTATCGTTTTATTAAAAATAGATGATCAATTTTCCTTTTTTTGACAATTATTGGAAATAAAGTTATTTCCCATGTTGTTTTTTTACTATTATATCGTTTATTGAATCTTTTTATTTTTATTAAAAAAAGATGAGTAATATTTTAATATGGATAATATTATGAAATATGATTTTATTTCTTGTTGATGAGATGATACTGATGGTTAATCCTTCCTAATTAGTACAGAACATTAGAACATTAAATAGTAATAATTAATAATTAATATTCTTTATTAAATTTTATAATAAAGAAAACCTATTTCGTATTTATTATTACTATTAAATACATAAATTTATTTTATAAAAAAAAAAGGAATTTATAAACTTAAAGAATTGGGTTTCTCTTTTTTTTTTTGGGAAATTTATTGTAACTATGCAAACACTAACGCTTTCTAAAATGTTGAATATTTTATAACCGCTTTTTTTATTATTTTTTTGTGTAATTTTTTCTTATTCATGAATTTATTAAAAATTTTAATTTATTTAAAAGTTTATTTATTATTTAATTTTATTAATTAATAAATAGGATATAAACTTAAAATTATATTAAAATGATGAATAATAAATTAAATAATTTTTAAAGTTGAATATAAAATTTTGTTATTAATTATTTATATTTAATTGAATTATGAATATATTATGAATATATTAGCGACAATTTATTATCCAAATTTTAATAATTCAATTGTTAAAATTTAAATTACTTTTTAATTTCTTTATTTCCATGATGGTACATGTCCCCTTAAGGGAAATATTAAATTTTTATGTGTCATTATATTAATTATAATTCTAATAATAATAATGGAAAAAAAAATAGAAAAAGGTGGTGGTATATCGGTATTTTCTACCAAAACTTTAATATTATTAATGAATGATTTACTTTTTAAGGATAATATTGTATATGAATATAAGTAAAGGCAAACACTTTGGTAAAAGTAGAATAATTACTACATTTGATATATCAATTACCATTAATTACACAAAAGCATTCTTACATAAAATTTTATTGTTATTATAAGTCATTTTATTGTCTATTCTGTAAATTTTATTAAAGTCATCATATTTTCAATAAAATGTATTATTATTAATTCATATAATAAGTTTATTTGCTTTTCATTTTCATTTTCTTTTACTTTTTTTTTTTTTGAATAGATAAAATAAAAGCAATTTTAATAATCATAATTACCTTTTGAAATTGAAATTATAAATTTTAAAGTAATGTTTATATATAAATTAGTTACATACTTTTAATTGCCATATATATTATATTATTATATTATAATATTTCAATATTACTTTCTTTTATTATTATTATTAATATCAACATCATTTCATCAGTATTTATTTTCTTTTCTTTTTTTTTCTTCTTTTAATTATTGATATTTCCCATTATTTTCCTTACATACATTATAAAGTTTGTTGATCTGGCTTCTAGTAAAATTATGATAATTTAATTATGTTTGCTTTATACCATTGGCCTAATCCTTTATTTTAATTTTTTCAATATATTTAAAACTTTTGTGTACTTGTTCTATTTATTTGCTCAATATTACAAATGGTTAAGTAACCTTTTCAAAAACAAAAATCTAACTATTAATCAATAATTAAATTTATAGAGGTACATCTCAAAAGTGTTTTCTTTTTTCTTTTTTTTTTTAAAAATAAAGTACAAATATTTTTAATCTAATTAAATTTATATATATTATAAAAAAAAAAAATCAAAATGCCTAAATAATATCAAGTATACAATAACTATTAAAATACTTGTTATTTAAACATTCTTAATTAGTATTACAATAATAATTAAATATTATAATAATTATATATTTTATTTTCTTCTCTCTCTCTCTCTTTGTTTTTTTTTATTCTATTTTTTTCATATATTTATAGTATAACAATAAAAACCAATATAAGTTTTAAATAAAATAAATATAATAATAACTGAACGGGTTAATCTTACATGACTAATAGTAGTATTATCATCTGAAGGTCCACTAACCAAAGCATCCTTAAAAATAATATATTTTCAAAGTTTTATAATTAATCTAAAATTTTTGTTAATATTCTTTATTTCTTTTTCATAAATTTTACTTATTGTTTTACTTTATCACAATATACATACGAGTGTGTTTAACAAAATTTTGAATTAATAATATTAATAAAGAAGTTTATTTAATTACTAATAATATTAATATACTGGTTAAACATAGTAAATAATTAACTTATTAGGGTGTAGAGTATTATAAAGTTTTTTCTTTTTTTTTTTAATTTTTAATTTATTTATTATTATTTTATTTTTTTTCTACATGTTTTTTTTATACATTTTTACATTAATAATTTCTTTTTAATTTTTGATTTTAGTGAAAAAAAAAAATTTACATATTTATTCCTTTTTATCACAGCTCTATAATATAATATATAGAAAAAAAAAGGTTATTAAAATTTTTCTATATTGTTTAATAATAAAAGAAATTATTATTTTTGTTAATATTTTAATATATATATATAAATATTTTATAATATTAAATACGATTAAAAAAGGTTTATAATTTAACCTTTTTTTTTTCTTCGTAAACTTTTAATATTGATTTTTCTTTTATATCAAAAATTTTAGTGAATGAATATTTATTTATTTAATTATTCATGAATAAAATTTTTTTTATTCTTATTTTGGATATTTATTTTAGTTGCTTATTTTGGATAATTTAGTAGCAACTCTTGTAAATACCACACCAGTCATCATTTTCAACACCCCATTCACCATCATCATCACTGTACCATGAATAGGCACATCCAGTACAACATGGGTATCCTAATGGTTCTGACCAGCAAACTTCTTCTTCACTAACATCATCAGCCTTTTCAAAAGCCCATAATTGATTAGCTCTACCTTCACTAGTCCATTGTAAAACATTGGTACCATCAGCTGTACGAGCTCCTTCAATATCAATACCCTTGTCTTGGAAACTAACTCTTGAAGTAATACTGTAGGCTCCTTCAACACTAGATTTTAAGATCATGAATTGTTGAGCATCGTGACCATAGGCAGTGTAGATTTGAATATTGGCTCCATTCTTGTCTTCACCACTACTAACATCAATCATGAAATCGCCAAGAGCACTCTTTAAGGTAACATAACCTTCACCAACATTAGTAAGTAACCACTTTTGTCCATCATCTTGACTAGATGATCCAATTTCAATATTGGCTGTAGCCTTAGCTTGGTTATTAGCAACTTGGAGGTATTTACCTGAAGCTGGGTTCTTAATGTAATACCAACCATCTTCAATCTTGACGGCAACTGGCTTGCTTGATGGAAGTTCACCATCTCCAAATTCAATTGGTTCGTTGGATCCCTTACCTGATCCAATGAATTGCCAGGTATCAATAGTAACATCACCAGAGGCAACAAAGAAGATGTTCTTAGTACCAGAAGCCTTAACATTAGCTGTAACGGTCTTGAAGTTCTTATCACCACCTGTAGCTGGAATAGTAACGTATCCAATAACATCACCATTTTCACTGCCTGAAGTAATTCTAATGGTGGCTCCATTGCTGGAAGCGGCGGATATCTTTACGGAAGTGGCACTGTCTCCAAAGTCAACGTTAGAAACACCAGTCCAATCACCTCTGTTGTAAGAAACAGTGGTGTGTCCTAAACCATTAACTGAAACACCAGCTTGCCAAGCCATCATTGAAGCGTAGTTAGTGTTGTAAGCATTAACCTTGAATAATTGATTGACACCTGTAAGACTGCCCTTAGCATTACCGTAACGACCATTGGAGAATGGAAGTTCATCAACATGAGTGGTACGGTATCCCTTTTGAGTTCCGTAAACTTGACGATTGAGCCATTCAGCATGGTAGAAGATGTACCATTTACCCTTGAATTCAATAATAGTGTGGTGATTGTTACCAGTAGTACCAAAGAATTCACCTGGGTTGTTGAAAAGAGTACCTTGGTATGTGAATGGTCCTAATGGACTCTTACTGGTCATGTAGGCAATCTTGGCATTACCGTATGGTCCATTATCCCAGTTAGTACAGTAGGAGTAGAAGTAAGTATCGCCATACTTGTGAATACCTGAATCTTCAAAGACCCATGGAGCATCAATGGTTTGTGGAGTACCGGAAATTCTAATCATATCATCACTTAACTTGGCAGCACGGACTGTCTTTGGATTGCTAGATTGTCCTTCTGGAACACCTCCTCCAAAGTAAATGTAACCTGTACCATCATCATCAACAAAAACAGCTGGATCAAATAACCAAACAATGTTATTACAGTTTGGAAGACTACGTGAAATAATTGGTCCACCAAGTGGATCGGTAAATGGACCGGTTGGTGAATCACTACTTAAAACACCAATACCATTACCACTGTTAGCAAAGTAAAGGAAGAACTTTTCCTTACCATTAATCTTTTTGTGAGCTGCGGTTGGTGCCCATGAGTTGTTAGCCCACTTAGCTGCTCCATTTCTACCTGCTGCTGGAATGGAACCATGGTCAATCCAGTTAACTAAATCATCAGAAGACATAACATTAATGGTGTTAATTTGTCCATAAGTGTTAGTTTCTGGGTTGTTACCTAATTGATCAACATGACCATCATCAGTAGCATAAACGTAAACTCTACCATCATAAACCATTACACCTGGATCAGCACTGAATTTAAGAGTGTTGACTGGGTTGTGATTCTTGATATCTTTGTATGACTTTGCAGTTCTAATACCATTGAAATCACTTTCAGCAGCGCTAGCAAAAGCACTGAAAACAGTGACAAATAATAAGAATATGAAAGATTTCATTTTTATATTTTGTATTTATATATTTTTATTATTTATTTTTTAATATTTTTCTTTTTATTTTTTTTCTTTTTTAATTAATTTTACTATTTTTATGATAATTAAATATTCATCAAGAATTTTTAATATTTTTTTTATTATTATTCTATGGTTAGTTTTTTTTTTTTTTTTAATTCTATAAACTAACTTTTACTTATTCAATAAATAATTTTTTTTTTTTATTTTTTGAATAACTTATTAATAAAATATTTAATATTTATATATTAAATAGTTTTATTTTAAAGATATAAATTTAGGAAATTCACCAGAATATTTATATTCTTTTTTTTTATTATTATTATTATTATTTCATATTTATATTGTAAGGTAGAACATAATAAATTCACCATTCCTTATGAAATAAAGTGATTTTAATATAAAATTCAATTATATATAAAATTTTAATATTTAATTTTAATATTTAGTCTCTTTAATTTATTTTTATTAAAAAGTAAATAGTTTTTTGAATAATTTTAATTTTAATTTATTTACATCATTAGCGTATGATTTGTAGTTCATTTTATTAACAATCTTATTATATATTTATTCACCTTTTTTCTATTCTTCACATTTTAATTAATATAAAGGATGCCTTTTTTTTTTTTTATAAAGTGATAATATTTTAATTTTCCTTAATTTAAACTAGGACAATAACATAATTAATTAATAAAAATAAACTTTGGAAATTAATAGTATTTATGGATATAAAATAAATTAATTCATAAAAGTCATGATTATTACAAGCCACATAAAATAAAATGAATATATAAATAAACATATGAATTTATAAATTTATGTAAAATCACTATTTTTTTTAAAAAAATATCATAAATCTATGTAAAAACATAGTTTAAAAGAAAAAATTAATAATAGAAACTTAAATTATTATATATCATTTTATTATTAATGTTTTCTTTTAAACTATGTTTTTTACGTAGATTTAATATTAAACTACTCAAAATATTATTATTAAACTACTATTCAGAATATTAAGCTATTATTCAAAGTATTATTATTAAACTACTATTCAGAATATTAAGCTATTATTCAAAATATTATTAAAATAGGATTAACTTAAAATATTAATTAAATTTAAAATATATAATAAATAAATGAAAAGCTTTGTAAATCTCCATTTTTGTATTATATAAGATTAGAAATGACAAAGTGATCTTTAACATTATCTTTTCTAATATTTTATTAATCATTAATTAACAATAGATGATCAATTTTCCTTTTTCCAACAACAATAAAAAATAAAGTTTTGTTTCTATGTTATTTTTTCCTACTAAAATTTTTATTTCATAAAATTAATCATTCTGTTTGTATTAAATATTTATTATAAATATGGATTTGGGTCATAAACAAATAGATTAATAACTTTAATTATTATAAAACTTCTTTATACTATTGTATTATTGTTATTCTCATTAATACATAAATTTATTAATTTCCATTTTAATTTTTATTAAATTTTATTAATTTTATTGATGTGGCTTATTAAATCATATGATTTTTGATTTTTACTATGTTGCTTATTTTCAATATTGATAATAATCATTTTGTCATTTTTATTATTACAAAACTACAAGGTATACATTATATAAATAAGAAAAAGCTATATATCAATTACTAATAACATGACTGAATACTGTTAGTAATAATTATAGAACAAAAAGTGATATCAAAATATTATATAAATATAAACTAAAAGATATTACATAAATCTATTATATCTCATGATATTTATCATTCATTAAATCAAGTCACGTTAATAATGAATAATTTTATTAATTTATTTATATTAAAATTTTGTTTGTTATTAATAAAGTTTTAATATTAAAATGGGAGTTTAATATTAAAACTTTATTAATAACAATCTACTATTATTTTATTATTATACTGTATTTAAGAAAGAATTAGATTTTTTATTAACAATTTTATTTCTTTTCTATAAACATCAAACGATTAGTTTTGGCATTATTATTTCTGTAATGTATTATAATGTAATGTAGATTAATGTAGTATAATGTAAAATTAATGTAAAAATATGTAATGATAATGTATTTATATAATATAATTCCCCATTTATATAATAATAAATAGTAATTAAATAATGAAGATATAATCTATAGAGTATTTATTATTAAAATAGATTCTTATTTTAACAAAGTGTAAATAATATATAAATCTATAAAACTATATAAAATTTAATATTAAAAAATTAATATAATAATAATATGTTGTGTAAATAATAAATATATGTGTTTAATGTGTATGCAATGTTAAAAAAAAAAGGTTAATTCATATACAATTCAGTAAAAATGTTTATATTTATTATATATTTATTATTTATTTATTAAATAAAAGATATTATTAAATGAAAATAAAAAATGAATTTTTATAAATTGATATAAAAATAATATGTGACTTATTATATTAGTATATTTTTCCTAATATTAAATTTATAAAGTTTTATTATAATTATTTCTATAATGTATAAGAATATAATACAAATATATGACTAATGTAAAATATGTAATGTAAAAAGAATAATGTGGAGGTATAATCCATATAATTCTAGCATTATCATTGGACAATTAGTTATTAAGTAAGCCTCATTTGTATAAATAGACTAGGGAATAATTATTATTAAAGAGGCTTCTTGTTTTTAGTAAAGTTTATATAATTAAGAACGATAGAATTAACGTTATAGTATTTAGACAGAATAGTAATATTGAAACGTAATAAATAAAGTTATTAATAAAACATATAGTATTAAAGTTAAATTCTTTCCACATAAAATCAACCTGTATCAGAACAAATGACACGTGTAAATATAAATTAATGCATTCTAAATTAAATCTATATTTACATAAAATAATGTTATTAATATAAAAATATATATTAATGGATAACAAATTATTTAAGAATAAATATTAAATAATTGCGTCTAATTTACCAGCAAATTGGAAAAATAGTCTAGCCTTCGAACTTCACGTAATTAGGAAGAACAATAATAATAATAATTATAGATTCCACTTAAATTGTGAATGTAAGGTTAGAATATCTGAACGAACTTCACCAGTAATTACTTAATATTAATGCTCATATTTTTAATACTTCTACTGTATTAAAACTGTAAGATTAAGTTTTTTTATTTTGATTTTGATTGTAAACATCCAACAGAAACTGTTATTATACATTTAAACTGTGATGCTGTACCAGGTAAGATTGGGAAAGATGATGATTATAATATAATAAAAGAAAAAGTTAAATTATGTATTGATAAATATAGAGATTATTTTTATATTGATAATTTTATGCCAAAACTTGGTGATGTAAGAGGAAAAATTATTATTCTTACACGTGAAAAATATGAAAAATATTTGGGACTTAAAATCCCAGTAGAAGATATGGGTGTATGTCGTGTTTATAATAATAAACAGAAAGATAGTAAATGTTGTCCTAAAAATGAATCATTTAATTATTTAGCCTACAGTAATAATACTAATAAATATGAACCTTTAGCACGTAATTATATGGTTCAAGATGCTTATAATTTATATGGTACTGAAAAATATAGGTGACAAAATATGGTTACTCTACCCCAAAGGAAAAACAAATGTGAAGAAATTAGACCCTAGAAAACCAGGACCATATAAAATTATTGAATGCTTGGAAAACCAAAATTTCAAGTTAAAACTATCCAAACGAGACCGAAGACACCCCATTTTCCATATATCTAATCTCAAGCCCTATATTAAGAATACCTTTGAAAACTGAAACATCTAAAAAGCCGCCTCCCATTTTAGTAAACGATGACCTTGAGTATGAAGTAAACGAAATATTGGATTCTAGAATTAACAACGGAGTACTTCAGTATCTTGTTGATTGGAAAGGATATTCTGCTGAAGATCGTTCATGTGAAAACGTAGAAGACATACATGCCCCCGAGTTACTGAAAGCTTTCCACAAAAAGTTTCCAGACAAACTATATTCAATGTCGTCTGGAATCCGCCATTAGAAGGAGGGCATTATAACATATAAAGGTTTTGTACTTTTTCAAAGAAATTGTTGTTACGGTTCAAATAAGATATCATAATTTTAAATAGTAATGTTTTCGTTATTTATATATATATATTTTTAATAATTTTTATTTTTATTGTTTATATTTTTTTTAATAATTTTTATTTTTATTTTTTATATTTTTTTTTATGATTCAATTTTTAGTAAATTTTTCTAAAAACTGCGTACTTTTTGAAACTATCCATTATTCATTATTTCAAATTTAATGATTTTGGATAGTTAAAATTTTAAATTAATTCCATTCATAATATATGGATCATTCATTGCAACGTATATTAATTAAATCATTAATATATATTATGAATCTATTAATATTAGAACAAATAAATTTTTATTTTATATTTAATAAATTTTTAATTTACTTTACATGTAGTGTTTTTGATTTTATATATTAACTAATAGTATAGCATATAATAAATTTATATTATCCTATTAATTATGTCCTTTTTTAGTCAAAAAGGTTAATTTTTATGTAAAGGTTGTGTAACAATTACCTTTCTTAGTAATTAAATTATATGTAAAATAATAATATTAAAAACATATTATTTTTACAATAAAACACAAAAATTATAAAAAATTAGCACTAAAATTAATAAATAAAATTTTCAATTTATATTTCTCTTTAAAAAAGTTATTAACTATATAATAGTCAATAACAACTACGTTTATTTAAAATTTGGAAAAAATACATGTATTTATATGATTTTTCATTTACATTCATTATATATATTTTTCATTCAATTATACATATATTTAATATAAAATAAACAAAACTAATTTAATACAAATTTAAATAAATAATAAAATAATAAAACTAAACTGAAACTAATTAAATACACATTTGATTCAATTTGAGTAAACTACAAATTGAATACAGTCCATGTATTATCTATATATTATTTTAATATTAATAATACTATTTATAATATAATTATTATTAAAAATGCTAATTTAAAACTACGCTAAAGTTATTAAACTAATTTTAATTAAATAAAAACTTTTTAAGATTTAATTTGAATATTTAAAATATCCAAATTTCATTTCTAACTTTGATATTTTAAAATTAATCTTTATTTAATTATTCCATGAAATTTATATAATAAATTTTATAAATAAACTTTCATTAAAATATCAAGACTATTATTTAACAATTATTAATTAATTATTAGATAATTTAAAGATATATTTTATATCTTTACATTTATTTTATTTTATTTTATTTTATTTTATTTTATTTTATTTTATTTTATTTTATTTTATTTTATTTTATTTTATTTTATTTTATTTTATTTTATTTTATTTTATTTTATTTTATTTTATTTTATTTTATTTCATTAGTTTTAGGTTAATACTATATATTTTTATTTAATATAAATATTAATTATAAAAGAAAAGAGTACCTATTGTTTATTTTTATTATTTTAAAAGATATATTTTATTATTAATGACAAGTTTATCAATATATTTTTATATTTACATTCTATATTTCATTATATAATATTTATTAAATAATAACTCTCAATTCTATTAGTGTTGACTGTTATTAATCTCATAATTAAAATAATAATAATAATAATTAAATAAAGAAACATTAAACCAAAGTCTATTTAATTATTCTGTTATAAATTTATTATTTTTATTATTATAAAATAGAAATTAATACAATATTATCTAATATATTATTCAACCATTTTTCCCTATTACTAACATTCACAATTTATTTTATTTATGGTGTTTTTGAGATATATTGCATCATAAAATTTGGTGGAGAATCCGGGCGTAGAAGTATTTGAAAAATATGAAACAATAATAGTATTATTTCTATTCTAATTATATTTTTGTTTTCATTTTATTTATTTTAATTAATTTAATTAATATAAACCCTTCCATATAAATAAAACTTTCTACTATAAAACTATTATATATATACAAATATATACATATAAACTATTATAAAATAATAATATATAAGAAGTTATTATAAGATTTTGTTTATAAACCATATTTAAAAAAATATATAAAATTTAAGGACATAGTATTAAAATTTTAAAAGAAGTAATATGTAGGTATTTTAAATTTATTTTTAACAAAAATTAAATGATGTTTAAAAATTAAGCACTCACGGCGGGACTCGAACCCGCAATCTTCAGATTAGAAGTCTGACGCCCTATCCAATTAGGCTACGCGAGCCACTTTCGATTTTGTAAAAAATATTTGTGGCCATAAGTTTGCCTACAAATATTTCAATTGAAACCATATATTCTGGTCACCATTTATTGGCCAGATATATGTATAACCATATATTAATGGTTATTAATTAAATAGGAAGTCTATTTACTTTACCCAATCAAGTGGTAAAGAAAATAAACTAATATAGTTAAATAGTATAGTTGAAACTAACGTTAAATACTTTAGCGTTAGTATTAAAGTAAATTAGTAACTATAATAATAATTAATGTATATAATTATAATTAATAAATAAAAGATATAATTAATATAGAATTATTTAAGTAAACATTATTTCATAAAATCTTTATACGTTTGTTTGTAATTATTTTAGTGTTATAATATTTATTTTATTTCTTTTATTATTTTTTATAAAACTTTGTTTAGTTATTAACTCGTATAGAGAGGTAATAACTAACTTAATTAGCTAAATATTAATAACTTATTAACTAATATTATAAAAACACCTTTTACAGATTTGTTGATAAATAATGAAATTAATAAATATAAAATTATTATTAAACCTGATTTTTAAGTTAACCCTAAAAGTAACTTAAAACAAGTTATAGTTTAATTAAGTACTTTACCAAAATTCTTAAATAAAATTAATCCTAAACACTGCATATATTTTGATTATTGAAAGAAAATAATAAACTTTAATTAATCGAGATCAAAATATATAACTCTTGTTAAATTAATTGTTAAATTAAATATTTAATAACTTCGTTAGTAAATTACACTTTAAAAGTAAACAAATATAATAATTCATGTTATAAAATAATATAATTAAACACCTTTATTAAAACATTAAAAATAATTATTACTTTAATTAATTGTAAAATAAACAACTTTTTATATTCTTTAACTTTTAATTATTTCTTTTATTGTTATTTCTAATTACTTTTATTGTAAATAGTTATTAATTTTATTGTTTTAATGTAAATAGTTTAAATCTAAAAGAAAATATAAATACATGTAAATATTCTTATTTTAATTATTATTATTATTATTAATAAAGAAATATTATATAGTTAGATTAATATTTTAAAATTTTAATAATCACTTTTATACTTAAATAAATAAAAATTTTAAATATTTAAATATTAGAAAAACAAGTGTTTCTAATAAAACAATTTAGTGTTTTAACAAAACAATTTTATTAATTTTTATAAAAACGATTTTAAATCTTAATCAATATAACTTATATAGTTATAACAAAAGATATAATATAATAATCACTTTTTGAAGTAAAATTCAAAATTAAGATTATTACCAAATTATATCAATGGTCCTTCGAACCGGAGAATCAAAATAAGGTAAATATATAAATTTTCTTTATATAAAAATTTCATATAGAATAGTAAAATATTCTATGAAATTAATTAAATAACCAAGTTATAATAGTATAGAATAGATAGTTAATAGAATAGTTAAATATTCTCAATATTTTATCTATTTAGAAATTATAACTTATTAAATAATAAAATAATATTAAAATAATAAATCAATATTTAATATTGAAATATTATTTAAATATTATTAAATCAATATTAAAATAAAATAAATAAATTATAATACTTAATAGTATAGTATTAATATAGTAAATTGATATATAAACATTATATATTAGATAAAATATATAGATATTTTAAATAAGAAAAGAATTAAAAAAAAAAAAAAAAAAAAAAAAAAAAAAAAAATAGTATAGAAAAATTATTAGATAAATAGATTGATAATATTATAAATAAGATAGTTGAAAGAATTAATTATAATAATAAAATAGGTATATATACATAAAAATAAATATATAATAAAAATAAATCAAAATAATAATAAATAAAGATTTAAGTATATATATATAAAAAATATATATACACCAAACAAACCAAAAAAAAAAAAAAAAAAAAAAAATTATAAATATAAAACTTTATAAATAAAAATACTTGTAAAAATATACTAGGAGCGTATAGAGCTCATATACAGAGTTTCAGTGTATAATTAACTAGTTTCAGTTGGTTAGAAACTATAGCTGTTAATCACTGAAGTATTTGTAAAAGTAGGACGAGTGTGAATAGCACGCTTACTTGGGGGAAGGGATTGTTAGTGTGATAAAAAGCACGCAATACAGGACTCTCAAGTTGAATACTTTTGTGAACTCTGGCGAATAAGGAACTTTAGTCACCGAAGGCTAAAGGTTTGTCGTGAAGGTAAAGCGACATAAAAATATATAGTTTAAATTTATTTTGAGGTCTAGTATATCACCTCTAGTTAGTAGCTTTTGCCGGTTAATTAAATTGTTGTAAGGCACTAAAAAGCGAAAAATAAATCCTGTAAATAAAGTTTTATATTTAATTATTTTTTTTAAAAAAAGAAAAAGAAATACATAAATTATAATTATAAATTAATAATTATAATTTATAAATTAAAGATAAAAATTATTTAATTATAAAATATAATCATCGGTCAAGTAAAATTAAAAGTATTGTTATAAATTTTAAATAATAAAAGCAATAATATTGAGTATTGAGTTGTCTTTTTAGTTAATTTTCAGCGAAAAATAACTTTTGTTTATCTTTTCGGTTAATTAATTACTAAGATAATTAAAGTGTTTTATAGTAAGTTAGTAAGAGTGCAGTTTTATCACATATCGTGGGGGAGTAGAGCGCTAACTAATAAGTAAATATTACACCACTTAATATTTATGACGGTTAGTTAGTGGAGGTCGAAAGGCACGGTGACGAAACTGTCGGGTACTCTGAAGGTACTATAATAACATAATCAATATTATTTTCTGCTTTATAATAAAGAAATAAAAATAAACATCCTACTCTAAATTAAATATTTTTTTAACAATACTAATATATAAATAACTTAATATAAATAAAATATATTCTTAACATTTTCTCAAAAAAAAAAAAAATAAAATCTTCTTAATTACAATAAAACTAAAGCAAGTGTCTACAAGTGTTTACAAACAACAACCAATTACTCCTTTTATATTACATTATATAAACGTTATATAAGATTATATTTTATTAATAACAGTAATAAATAAAATTATATTATTGTAAATAAAGACTATTGCAAATAAAAACATATTACTGTACTTATAACTAAATTATTGTAAATAAAGATTGTTGTAAATAAAAACATATTATTGTTCTTATAACTAAATTATTGAGAATAAATAAAAATTGAGTTTTTAAATAAAATATTAAAATAAAATTAAATAAAATAAAAATAAAAAGTAATAATGGATAATACTACTAAAGGTATTACCTTTAATAGAATACCTATTTTGGGTTCAACAAAGGTTGAATTTGATGATTGGGAATTTTCTTTTAAACATTGGTGTAATTTATATAAGGTACCAGAACAAGAAAAGTTAGAATACCTTATATCATTAACTACAGGTACAGCTAGAACAATTGTAGTTAATGCATTAAATAAAGAAACACCAGATGATTATAATACCATCATCAAAAACCTTAAAAGTCATTTTAAAGGTTCAGTACCAAAGAATTCTAGATTATTAGAATTGTCTACTATTACAATAAAGAAAAATGAAAGTGTATCTGAATTCAATATTAAATTTGACTCTTTAATAATGTAAAAGTATAAAATTTAAAACAGATTTTATACTTAAAACAAAACAATTTTTATTAACACAAAAATAAAAAATAAAACATTAAATTTTTATTTTAAAAATAAAACATTTTTTATTTAAACTCTTAAAAATATTATTAACTATATAATAGTTAATAATTAAAAAATTGAAAATAACAATTACATCGATTTAACAAATAAAAATTACATGTATTTATATTTTTTCATAATTATATTCTAATATATTATTCTATTTAAATAAACATATATTTAATATAAAATAAACAAAACTAATCTAATTAAAGAATAAAATAACAAAACTAAACTAAAACTAATTCATTATACTTTTAATTCAATTTGAGTAAACTCAAAATTGAATAAAGCCCATGTATTTTCTATAAATTAATTTAATATTATCAATACTATTCTTAATATATTTCCTATTGAAATATAAATAAATCTATTTTTAAAACTAAGTTAAAATTATTAAACTATTCTAAATTTAAATAAAAAAGTATAATCTATTCTAAAATTAAATAAAAAGTATTTAAAAAATATTTTAATTATTTTAAATATTTGAAATATTTAAATTTAATTAAAATTCTTTTATTCCTTAAATTTAAATATTTATCTTAATTTAAATTTTACGGAATTATTATAAAATAATTTATTATTAAATTATTCCATAAAATTTACTCAAAAATTTTATAATCAGTTTTACTAAATATTAATTTATTATTTAATAATTAATAATTAATTATTAAATAATCTAAAGATATATATTATATCTTTACAATCTCGCCCTTTAAGTCGAGCTCCTGCGAGATTATTTTCTTGAAGAAATTTAAATAACAAATGGTTACTACTTTTTCTAAATCATAACATTGTTAAAAAAATATATAAGTATTTAATTTATTTATACTCTTATTATCATTCTTGTTACTTATACATAATTCTAATAATTTATCTAAAACTTAATCATCAAGAATCCATTTGTTTTTATATTCAGATTATGGTTATTTATAAATTGTTTTCTATTAACATTTTTATTTAAGTATTCAAAACAAAACATTTACTTAAGTTTCAAATTTTTATTTATTCAATTCTTCTTGATCATCATGACTTTTATAATCTTCTTATGCATGATTAAAATTCTATTTTACAATTTTAATACTTTTTATTAATACTTATAGTAATCTGTTCAACTTTCTTTGATTTATTAGCTGAAGAAATTTCAATATTAAATTTTAAATTAAATCCATAGTTTGTATAAAATTGAAATTGATTGATTGATTACAATAAAATATTATAAGTAGATTCCAATATAACAATCAATTCGATTTTATTAACCAATGGAGATATTGGAACAATATCTCGTTCACCCTCTCATTTAAATGAAAAGTCTGTGATAAAATTTATATTAAATATATCAAACAGACAATTCTAAAATTATAAAGAAAATAACATTTAAAGAGTATTAAATGTTTTTTATTATTGTACAAGCTTTAAACCAAGTGGAACTTATTTTTTTTTTTTTAAAGGTTATTATTAAGCAAATAAATATAACAAAATTCTTAGTAATAAAATATTTGTAAAAAAATTAACATTCATTAATAATAATGGAAAAACATCATTCAATAATTATATTAACTATACCACTATTTTTTTTTAATCTTATTATTAAATAAACAAAAGTGGTATCAAGTCATCAAGTAAATACTATAATTTAATTAACAAATTTATCATTTTTAGACGTTTTTAAAATACTTTTAGCATATTTATAATTCTCTTTTATTTTATAATTTATCAATATATGGTATTATAAAATTATTTCTTTTTTAAAAATTTAACAATGAATTCATAAATTTAAATATCATTAATAAAACATCACAGAATTGATATAAACATATACATAATGTTGTACTAAATATTATTAATTATAAAGTAATTAAAATACTTCATCAAAAGCATCACTTAAAATATTAAAATAGAGCTGATACATTTTTGAATAAAAGGTATGATAATAAATTAAAAATGCCATATAAAGATTAAAGCAATTTTAAATTCATCACCTTATTTAATTCTTACTAAGGTATTGATATATTTAAATTTAGTTTAAAAACATATTTTACTCCATTTATCTTATTTATTGATTAAAGGAATATATGAATTTCAATAATTATATCATTTAATTTCCTACAATCAATATATAGTAATTATAGTTATCAATCTCATTATACTTCCATTAAAAAGAATTGTATAAAGATTAAAATCTTTTTTTTTTTCCTTTATAAAGTTCGTTTTATTAAGTACATAAAAACTATTCATTTTATTCTTTATAAAATCCAGATAAATGAAATTAAGAACAGATCCAGAATAGATTAATTTTCTAGCTCTGATTTCACTACCATCATATTATTAAGAATAAAAAATATTACACTCATTTCTTATTATATATTTATTTAACTTTATAATTATTCAATCAAAACTACTATATTAATTTATTGTAATGGCGACACAGAAAGAATAGATTAGGATATCTATTCTATTACAATAACACTAAATTTAAAATAAAAATAAAAATTGTTTTATTAAAAATATCTTTTATTATAATAGAATTTTAATAATAACAATTACATCGATAAAATGATGAAAAATATCTTCTATTTATATTTTTCCTAAATACATTTATATTATATTATAACTATTTATTTCTTATATATTATTATTTAAAATCTACACTAAAATCTTAATTATTAATAAATATTTAAACTATAACTATTTTTAGTAAAATACAATTGGCAATTCAAATTAAGTACTATTTAATTTGAATATGTGCCCATGTATTATTGATATATTAATCATTTATTATTTATCTATTTCTATAAAAAAAACAATACTAAAACTAGGGATTTAAATTGAGAATATTAATTTACTTGTTAAACATTAAAAATAAATTAATAATTTATTTTGTTTTAAACTTTAATTATTAATAAATAAATTATGTCTCATTTTCTTTTTCTGAATATAATTTGTGTAACTTAAACAATAATACTTGTGGCTTAAGTTACATTAAAGATATCAAACAGAGGCGTTTGATATCTTTACATTTATTCAAGTTATTTGAATCTTTTAAATATAAAACTTACTTCTTAATAAAAATATAAACTTATTAACTAGATATACAATAACTTCTTTATAAAAAATTCTTTATTTAATTAATTTATTTTAATTTATTAAATATAAAAAACATAATTTATTTAACAACTAAATTTGTAAAACCTCCTCATATTGAATTCAAATTATTTTAATTATTTATTCTTAATCATTTGTTTAATAAATTATTTAATAAACTATTACAATCAAATTATCTTAATTTACTAAATATAAAAATAATTTTTTTTTTTAATAAATGTATAACTTTTTAAATAACTAAATTTGTATTGACTTTTGTTGATAAATTCAAATCAAATTAAAAATGCTTTAAATTTATATTCTAATTATTAAGAATTTTCTATTTAGTCAAATATTCAGTTATATAAAATACACCTTTATATAAAAGAAGTCGACCTGACTCCATCATATCAACTGGTGTTAGCGAATTCTTTATAAAGTATAAAGTAAGTTATTACAATGAAATTAAATTTTTAAGTTCGTTTTCGTATTACTTCAAAATATTTTAATATATTATATAATATATTTCTTAATTGTATTTATCTAATTTAATTAATAATATATTATCCTTGAATATATTATATTTATTTAGTTAGTTAATCGAATTTATATTGTATCTTCATATTAAAGAAGTCGACCTGACTCTATCCTTTAAAGAAAAGGTGTCATCGAATTATTTATTTAGTATAAAATTAAATTATTTTAAAAGTAATTTTAAATATCAAATCATTTTCTAACTTCATTAAATTAAATTATATATTTCAAATTTTCAAGTTAAATTAATTTATAGTATTTTCAATTTAATTTATTATATACTATTTCCCAAAAAGATGTCGATCTGACTCTGTCCTCTAAAAAGGTGTCATCGAAATCTTATTATAATAAAGAATAATTTATTTATTTAACTAACTTTACACATTTATTACTTTTACTTTTTGTAAAGACATCAAACGCCTCTGTTTGATATCTTTAATGTAACTTAAGCCACAAGTATTATTGTTTAAGTTACACAAATTATATTCAGAAAAAGAAAATGAGACATAATTTATTTATTAATAATTAAAGTTTAAAACAAAATAAATTATTAATTTATTTTTAATGTTTAACAAGTAAATTAATATTCTCAATTTAAATCCCTAGTTTTAGTATTGTTTTTTTATAGAAATAGATAAATAATAAATGATTAATATATCAATAATACATGGGCACATATTCAAATTAAATGGTACTTAATTTGAATTGCCAATTGTATTTTACTAAAAATAGTTATAGTTTAAATATTTATTAATAATTAAGATTTTAGTGTAGATTTTAAATAATAATATATAAGAAATAAATAGCTATAATATAATATAAATGTATTTAGGAAAAATATAAATAGAAGATATTTTTCATCATTTTATCGATGTAATTGTTATTATTAAAATTCTATTATAATAAAAGATATTTTATAAAACAATTTTTTATTCTATTTTTCAAATTTTTGTGTTATTGTAATAGGTTAGATATCCTAATCTATTCGGTTTAGTGTCTGACTTTACAATAACAATTACCTAAACAGATAGTTACGAATACGTTAGGGTATCAAGAAGAAATAGAAGAACTTTTGGGAAGATTCTACTAGGACAAATAGAAGAATTCTACTAGAAGAAATATAAGAACTTTTTGGAAAACTCTACTTGAAGAAATAGAAGAAATTTTTGAATATTTTGCTAAGGCTACCTAAGGAAGATTATCAAGAACTTTGGGATATTCTACCGGACTACAAGAATACTTTAATCAATCGGAACGCTTCACCGAATAATTCGTATTTGAAAAGGACTATTACTACGGCTGAAGTTTGGAATTAACATTAGTTAATAACTTGTTCGACACTGTAATTATACAGAGAGAGTCTGTAATAACTTATTAACTTATTGTTAGAAGACAAAAAAAAAAAAAAAAATTTACTTACTTGAAATAATAGTAAGAAACCCTCGTTATTTTACTTAATTTTAATTTTATGTGTTTTTGTATTAGAGTTGGAGGAATTAATTAATACTTTTGATAATTTAAATTTAGAAGAAATGGAAGAAAGAGGTGGTGGTTCTACAGTAAATCCAGGGAACATTATCAATGCTCCTCCGTTGTTTACTGGTAGACATAGAGATTTAGATGGGTTTTTAACTAGAGTAGAATTGGTATTTCGAACTCGACCGGCACTGTATAATACAGATCGCGTCCGGGTTGATTTCGTTATTTCCTACTTCTCTGGTAGACCCCTGGAATGGGCATCATCGCTTATGAGGAATAATAGTAATGTATTGAACCATTATGATGAATTTATAGATCGCCTCAGAGCTAATTTCGGTAGTGATCGATATGACACTGTTGTTGCAAACGGTAAACTCGATAACATTAGACAAAGAAAACTTGGTCAAGTAGTTGATTATATCACCGAGTTTCAACGAGTTAGCCAAAATTCCAACTTTAACGAAAGTGCTAAGATCTATATGTTTCTGAAAGGTTTAAATCCATTACTTAGAGAGAAATTGGCGTTTGTCGAAACAAACCCGTCATCTATGGAACATTTAATATCCTCAACAATATTAGTTGAAGATATGATGAAAAGGAATTCTTTGAGTGAGTTTTATTTTAATAATAGAAGGGCTAATGATCCTATGGATGTTGACGTTTTTAGAATTAGTGCTGATAAGAAGCGTAAACGTTATGTAAATATTCAAGGAACTAGTAATAATTATGATGAGAGCCCAAGAACGTTTGAAGAAGAAAGGAGAAAGGGGGTTTGTTTTTTGTGTAAAAAACCAGGACATTTTAAATTTAATTGTCCAAATAGAGTAAAACCCAAGAAGGTTTTTAGAATAATTAAAGAAAAAACTCCTAAGATTGTTGAACCAAAAATTTATAAAGTAGGAGTAATGGACAAAAAAGATGATTTGAATTTTATTGACTTTTATTTAAGTACTAACGAGGTCCCCGAAGCAAAAATCAAGGTGTTGATTGATTCTGGTTCCGAGTTAAATTTTATTAACCCGGATATTGCTGAGGATCTTGGCATTAAATTTGAGAATATTGACCCATTCCGTGTTTCCGGAGTCAATGATGGAATTTCCAGAGTCTGGGAAAAGTCGGAGAAATGTATGCTAAGATATAGGAACCATTATGAAGTTATTCAGCTGTATAGCTTAAAGGTTCCTGGAGTTGATGTTATTCTTGGGTTACCTTGGATCAAAAAGCATAATCCTGAAGCTTTTTATGATCCTAAGAAAATTGCTTTTAGTTCCGGTTATTGTGCTAGACACTGTAACCAAGGTAAAAGAAGAAGGAAGCAAAGAAAGAAGTCTCAAAAAAGCCAGCTAGATCATGATGTTCTTGACCGAAGTTTAACTAAAACAGTAAAATCTGTCTCTACAGCCCCTTTAAAAAACCCTGAAGAAAAGGAGTATATTAAAGGCCGCCTTGTTAGAACCATTAATGATGAAGATGATAGCGATGAGGAATATATTAGTTTTAATAAAAAAGTTAAATGTATTGTAACGAAAATTAATGAAACATGTAATAATAATAATGAATCATGTAGTAATAATAATAATAATAATGAAAAGTATATTAATAAAGATAAATTGGTCTCCGTACCAACCCAATATTTAGAATTTAGTGAAGTGTTTAATGAAAAAAATTGTGAAGTGTTACCTCCTCATAGACCTTATGATTGTGAAATCAAGCTTAAGGATGATTCAACTTTATTTTATGGACCATTGTATCCATTAACTGAAGTTGAAAGAGAGGAACTTAAAAAGTATATAGATGAAAATTTAAATAAAGGTTTCATTAGGAAATCATCGTCTCCTGCTGGTGCCCCAATTTTGTTTGTTAAAAAGAAGGACGGTTCCTTAAGACTTTGTATTGATTATAGAAGGTTGAATGATATTACAATTCGTAATTCATATCCTTTACCTTTAATAAGTGACCTTTTGGATAGGGTGAAAAATGCTAAGATTTTTACCAAACTAGACCTTAAATCCGCTTATAATCTTGTTCGTATTAAAGAAGGTGATGAATACAAAACGGCTTTTCGTACTAGGTATGGTCATTTTGAATATCTGGTTATGCCTTTTGGATTAAAGAATGCACCTGCAACCTTTCAACACTTTATTAACGATGTTCTTAGTGATTATTTAGATGATTTTGTTATCTCATATATTGATGATATCCTTATTTATTCTAATAATATCGAAGAGCATCACGAGCATGTTAAAAAGGTACTTAAGAAACTACTCGAAAATAATCTTTATGTTAAATTAGAAAAATGTGAGTTTGATGTTAAGAAAACCACTTTTCTTGGTTATGTCATTTCAAAAGATGGGTTGCAAATGGATGAAAATAAAGTTAAAGCAATTCTCGATTGGCCGGTTCCCAAGAATGTTAAAGAGGTTCAGTCTTTTATTGGTCTATGTAACTATTACAGAATTTTTATTAAAGACTTTGCTAAAATTGCAAACCCTCTTCACAAGCTCACTAGAAAAAATGTTGCTTTTAACTGGGTGAAAGAAGATCAGGACGCTTTTAATTTATTAAAAACTTTGTTCACGTCAGCTCCTATTCTGAAACATGCGGATAGTAATAAACAATTTATTGTTGAAACTGATGCTAGTAATTATGCTGTCGGTGCTATTCTCTCTCAAGAGTTTGACGGCAAATTACATCCCATTGCATTTCTTTCTAAAAGTTTGACGAGTTGTCAAAGAAACTATCCTATATATGACAAGGAACTGTTAGCCATTATAGTTGCACTTGAAGAATGGCGTCATTACTTAGAGGGTGCACGCCATCAGTTCATAATTTATACCGATCACAAGAACTTAACATTTCCTAGAAAACCTGAAATGTTATCTCAGAGACAAATTAGATGGAATTTGTTCTTATCCAGATTTGACTTTAAACTCATTTATAGAGCTGGTAAGAAATCTGGTAAGCCTGACATTCTGTCTCGTAGAAGTGATCATTTAGTGAATGTTATTAACTCTGATGTTTCTTGTCTTACTATTTCGCTTCATCATAGTGATAACAAACCTTTAATAGATTCTATTTTATCAGAACTTAAAAATGACGATTTGTATAATTCCATTGTTCAATTTAAAATGAATGGTTCTACAAGTAATGCACCTATTAAAAATATTGATAAAGTTATTATGGACGGTGAAGGATTTTTGTTATTTAATAATCTTATTTATGTTCCTAAATCTCTTAGGACTAGAGTTTTGGAACTCCATCATGATTCTGTTGCTGCTGGCCATTTCGGCATTAAGAAAACTGTCGAACTTATTTCAAGAAACTTTTGGTGGCCAAGATTTCATTCAGATGTTAAATCCTTTATTAAATCTTGCGTGACTTGTTGCAAATCCAAAGTCCCTAGACATAAGCCTTATGGATTGTTATCCCCTTTGGACACTCCTAGTAGGCCTTGGTCTGATATCTCTATCGACTTTATTGTTGATCTTCCTAAGTCCAGAGATATGACTACACTTATGGTTGTTGTCGATAGATTTACTAAATTTGCTCACGCCATTCCTTTACGTTGTCTTCCTACTGCTTCAATTGCTGCTGATGCTTTTATTGCCAATGTCTTCCGTTTGCATGGTCTTCCTAATTCCATTATTTCTGATAGAGGCTCGCAATTTACTTCTGATTTCTGGTCAAGACTTTGTGACCTTCTTAATATCAATCATTCATTGTCAACTGCTAACCATCCGCAGACAGATGGTCAAACGGAGAGGGTGAACGGCATATTAGAACAATATTTCCGTTGTTTTATCAATAAAAAGCAGAATAACTGGGTTGATCTTATCCCATTTGCTGAATTTGCTTATAATAATACTTTACAGCAATCTATAAATCAATCCCCATTCTTTGCTAATTATGGTTTTCATCCAAAGTTCAGCTTGGAAATCCCGGCTAATGATAGACCTAGTAGAGCTGAACAAAGAGTAATTGATATGAGTGAAAACTTTAAATTATTAAAAGGAAACTTAGAAAAAGCAAAAGAAACATATAAGAAATATGCCGATATGAAAAGAATAAGTCCCCCGGAATTTGAAGTGGGAAAGAAGGTATGGTTATTGAAAGATTCTCCGAGAACTAACTTGAAGAAGAAATTAGCACCTCAAATGCTTGGTCCATTTGAAATAATTGAAAAAGTTAGTTCTCTCGCTTTTAAATTGAAACTCCCAAAGACAATGAGATGTCATCCAGTCTTTCATGTCTCATTGTTAGAACCATACTTTGAAAACGAGTTTATAGATAGGTCTAATAGTAGGAAAAGAAATATTCATCTTAACACAGATTTAATTGAAAAAATTCCAGAAAAAATTGAGAAGATGAAATCTGTTAATGGTGAGACATTTTATAAGTTATCGTGGAAAGGATTTGACAAATCCACTTGGGTTTCTGAAGATCAGATCCCGGACAAACAATTAATACAAGAGTTCGAAAGAAACTCTAAAAAGTCAAAACATAAGTTGGATGACTCCTCCATGAGAATAAGAAAGAATAAAGGTGGTAATCTAATCAAGCACAGATACCAACCATTTGTAATTGAAATTCCTTCGAGAAAAGATTCCTTATAAATTAATCTCGCAGGAGCTCGACTTAGAGAGAGAGATTGTAAAGACATCAAACGCCTCTGTTTGATATCTTTAATGTAACTTAAGCCACAAGTATTATTGTTTAAGTTACACAAATTATATTCAGAAAAAGAAAATGAGACATAATTTATTTATTAATAATTAAAGTTTAAAACAAAATAAATTATTAATTTATTTTTAATGTTTAACAAGTAAATTAATATTCTCAATTTAAATCCCTAGTTTTAGTATTGTTTTTTTATAGAAATAGATAAATAATAAATGATTAATATATCAATAATACATGGGCACATATTCAAATTAAATGGTACTTAATTTGAATTGCCAATTGTATTTTACTAAAAATAGTTATAGTTTAAATATTTATTAATAATTAAGATTTTAGTGTAGATTTTAAATAATAATATATAAGAAATAAATAGCTATAATATAATATAAATGTATTTAGGAAAAATATAAATAGAAGATATTTTTCATCATTTTATCGATGTAATTGTTATTATTAAAATTCTATTATAATAAAAGATATTTTATAAAACAATTTTTTATTCTATTTTTCAAATTTTTGTGTTATTGTAATAGGTTAGATATCCTAATCTATTCGGTTTAGTGTCTGACTTTACACTTTTATTGTAAAATTTTAATTCATTTCTTAATTTTAATTTATTATATACTATATCTAAAAGATGTCGCTCAGACTCTATCCTATCAAAAGGTGTCGAGCGAGGTCTTTTATGTATATAATAAATTCATTTCAAATTTACTTATTATATAATCAAATTTTAATTTGTTTTAATTATATATTCAATTTAATTTATTATATACAATATCTAAAGATGTCGCTCAGACTCTATCCTATCAAAAGGTGTCGAGCGAGGTCTTTTATAGTATATAATAAATTTATTTCAATAAGATAACTTATTCCTCAACTACTTTTAATTAATAAATATCAAAATTTTAATTTTCATATTTCTCAATGTATTTTAAATAAATCTAAAATTATTATATACTACGTCTAAAAGATGTCGCTCAGACTCTATCCTATCAAAAGGTGTCGAGCGAGGTCTTTTATAATATATAATAAATATATTTCAATAAAATAACTTTTTCCAATAAGTGATATTTACATTTTAATTCACTTATTTCTCAATTTCATTTTAATTAATAAATATCAAAATTTTAATTTTCATACAATATATTTTAAATAATTCTATAATTATTATATACCATGTTTAAAAGATGTCGCTCAGACTCTATCCTATCAAACGGTGTCGAGCGAGGTCTTTTAAGTATATAATAAGTTCATTTCAAAATAACAATTAATAATTCATTCAAATAAGTGAAATCAACATACTAATTCACTTATTTCTCAATATATTTAAATAATTTTAAAATTTTATTAACTTTTTCTTAATTTTCTTTCTTTTTAAATAAGTTTTAATTTTCTTACTTTGCAATTAATTTTTTGATTTAATTTACTCTTTTAATTGTATATATCCAATTTAATTTATAATATACTATGTATAAAAGATGTCGCTCAGACTCTATCCTATCAAACGGTGTCGAGCGAGTTCTTTTTATAGTATATTATAATTAAATTTAATTTTAAAAGAGTTTCATCAATTTAAAAACAAGAGTATTTCATAAATATATTTCTATTAGTATTACAGATAGATTTTATATATAAAGATTTCATTGTTCCATACAGTAGAGTTACACTTATTCCAATTCCAATATAAAAAGGAAAGTTTCACAGAGTAGAAGTTCCACAAGCAAAGTTCCACGAGATTCGTTCAAAAGAATTCCACGTAGGAAGGATTTCACAAGGTAGTGTTCCACAAGTAGGTAAAAATTCCACAATTATAGTTCCGCAAAGTAGTGTTTCACAAAATTTATTTAGAATTTCACAAAGTAGGGTAACACAAAATTAATGTTACACTGACAGAAGTTACACCATAAATAGTTCCACAAGGTAGGCTTCTCAAGTAGACAAAAAAAAAAATTTCCGAAGAGAAAAAATTTCCGAAAAGTTCCAAATTTTCTACGGTAGCAATTCCCAATGTTGTAACTTCAGAAAATAAAAATTGTTTTATTATTAAATATAAAACGTGTTTTTTAATAAGAAAAGGTAATTGTTATTGTAAAAGTATAAAATTTAAAACAGATTTTATACTTAAAACAAAACAATTTTTATTAACACAAAAATAAAAAATAAAACATTAAATTTTTATTTTAAAAATAAAACATTTTTTATTTAAACTCTTAAAAATATTATTAACTATATAATAGTTAATAATTAAAAAATTGAAAATAACAATTACATCGATTTAACAAATAAAAATTACATGTATTTATATTTTTTCATAATTATATTCTAATATATTATTCTATTTAAATAAACATATATTTAATATAAAATAAACAAAACTAATCTAATTAAAGAATAAAATAACAAAACTAAACTAAAACTAATTCATTATACTTTTAATTCAATTTGAGTAAACTCAAAATTGAATAAAGCCCATGTATTTTCTATAAATTAATTTAATATTATCAATACTATTCTTAATATATTTCCTATTGAAATATAAATAAATCTATTTTTAAAACTAAGTTAAAATTATTAAACTATTCTAAATTTAAATAAAAAAGTATAATCTATTCTAAAATTAAATAAAAAGTATTTAAAAAATATTTTAATTATTTTAAATATTTGAAATATTTAAATTTAATTAAAATTCTTTTATTCCTTAAATTTAAATATTTATCTTAATTTAAATTTTACGGAATTATTATAAAATAATTTATTATTAAATTATTCCATAAAATTTACTCAAAAATTTTATAATCAGTTTTACTAAATATTAATTTATTATTTAATAATTAATAATTAATTATTAAATAATCTAAAGATATATATTATATCTTTACAAATAAATAAAACAAACTTAAAAATGTCAAATGAAATCATATTGTCCTACTATATTAATGCTTTTAGAAACCTTACTAAAACTTACGAAGCACTTTTAGAAGCTGAACCAAAAAGTTTAGAAGAAGCCAGAAACATTACTATTAAGAAAGAGAAAATTTTCAATATAGTTGAAGAAAATAGACCAAAAATAAGAACTTCCATTAATTCTAGAAGGTCTCCAAATGATAATAATGCTCAAAGAAATAATGATAGAGCATATTCAAATAATTTTAATAGTTATAACCGAATGAATAACAATAACACTACTCAAAATAGTTTTAAAAATTATAATAATAGAAATTATACTAATAACTTCAGAAATAATAATTATAATAGTAATATTCAAAATAATAACTACAATAATGATAACAATAATTATTCAAGATTTAATAATATTAATCAAAACGTTGAGCAAAGAAAAAGTACCTTAAAATACCCACAAAATAATGATGATGAGTTAAAAGAAATAACTCAAAAGCTTGCTGACCTAAAAATTAATGTTTGCTTAAATTGTAAAAGAATAGGTCATACTACGAATGATTGTCCAGAATTAGATGACGAATACAATCATTTAAACTAAATAATGGGAGTAAGCAATCTCCCATAAAAACTAAAATTGCAAATAGTTCACAAAATACACAAGAAGCACAAATAAATTCCAATATCTCTAATGAAAATAATTATTCTATTAATGCGGCTCAAAAGAAGAAAATAAATGTTAAAACATTAGATAAAAATAAAATATCACCAAATAATAAAAGTATTGTCAAACCCTCAATACTTAACCAACCTAATATTAGGAATTTAAAACAACAAAAGAAGGCTATTAGAGATACTCGTAGAAGAAAGATTAGTGAAGATAAAGATGAAGTTATGGAAGAAACCCCAAATGAAGAAATAGAAATAGAAAGTGAAGAAGAACAAAATAATACAAATGAAATACCTTTAGAAGAAGCTACTAATACAAAAGAACATATCCAACCTATTGAAATTAATAACTCTAATGATTCTACCAATGAAGAAACTTTTAAAAATAATAATGAAACAAGTGATGTAAAAGTAAAGAAAAATTCTGTCAAAACCAAAGTAACCACAAAAAGAAATATGACAGATATACAAATGTTAAAAACCAAAGATAAATTTAGTATAATTAAAGAAGCAAATAATTTATATCCAAAAATAAGTCTTTCCCAATTACTTTCTGCTAGTCCATCACTTAGAAAAGAATTAGAACAAGGATGTAAACCTAAAGTTGAAAAAGTGATGTACTCCTTTAATAACTCTAATATTCCATTAATAATTGGTGATATAGATGGAAAATATTTAAAAATTCTTTATGATACTGGCGCAAATGTCAATATCATTACTACAAATGGTTTTAATAAACTATCAAATAAAAATATTGAAAAAAGTGATGAGGAACAAAATATAACTATTGCTAATGGTACTACTGTTCCTACAAATGTTTTTACTACTTTAAAAATAAATATTAATAATTGTTGTACTATTTTAGAAAAATTTTATATTATTGAACAAAGTAATCCATACTTTGATATAATTTTTGGAAGAGGTATTCAAAAGAAATACCGTTTATTTATTGACCCTGATGATGATTATATATACCAGAAAACTAAAAAAGGTTTAAAGAAAATTACAAACATTATCAATAGTAATGATAATGATGCTAATGATATTCCCTTAATGAATTCTATAATTATTTCAAAAGAAGAAAACCAAGAATTTCAAGATACGTTAAAAGAAATCTTAAATTCAACACCTGATAATATTAAATCAAAATTTGAACACATTATAAATAAATATAAAAATTGTATGGCTACATCAATGTCTCAATTAACTACTGCGGATTTAGAACCTCATTCTATAATTACTACTACTAATAAACCAATAAAATTAAAACCTTATAAATTATCTAAGGAACATGCTGATATTTTAAAAAGTGAAATTCTTTCATTACTTGATAAAGGTTTAATTACTCCTTCTCACTCTCCATGGTCATTTCCAGTTTTACTTGTACAAAAGAAAAATGGTAAATGGAGAATGTGTATTGATTATAGAAGACTTAATGAAATTACTATTAAGGATTCTTATGCACTTCCTTTTATTGATGAATTAATATCTTCTGTTAATGGTGCAAAAATATTTTCTGCTTTAGATTTATACTCTGGCTACCACCAAATTCCTATGAACCCAAATGATATTGAAAAAACTGCTTTTACAACGAAATTTGGTAATTATAATTTTAAAGTAATGCCATTTGGTTTAACTAATGCTCCCGCTACTTTCCAGCGAGAAATGAATAGGATTCTCTTACCATTAATTGGTAAATGTCTTTTTGTTTACATTGATGATATTGTTGTTTATTCTAAATCACCAGAAGAACATCTTTATCATTTACAACAAGTTTTTGAAATATTATCTAAATATAATCTTTCTCTTAATTTACAAAAATGTAAATTCTTTCAAGAAAAGGTAGAAGTACTAGGACATGTACTTACACCTAACGGATTAAAAACTGTTCCTTCTAAAGTTCAAAGTATTGCTTTATGGAATGCTCCAAGAAATGTTAATGAACTAAGATCATTCCTAGGTTTAGCTAGTTACTACCGCAAATTTATTCAAAATTTTTCTATTAGAGCAAGCTCTCTTTTTAATTTATTAAAGAAAGACCAAGAATATATTTGGTCACAAGAATGTAATAATGCTTTTGAAGATATCCGACAATGTCTATTAAGTGATCCTATTTTAAGTTATCCTGATTTTAATAAAGAATTTATTATTCGTACTGATGCATCAACTAATGGCATTGGTGCTGTACTCTTACAGGTGGAGGGGGACAAATTGGAACATCCAATTTGTTGTATTAGTCGTACTTTATCTACTTCAGAAAAGAATTATTCTGTTACTGACCTTGAAGGATTAGCTATTTATTATGCAATTCTACAATTTCGTCAATATATTATAAGTAATAAAAATCCTACCATATTAATTACTGATCATAAACCATTACTTGGATTTTATAAAAAGAATATTTCATCAAAAGGTAGACATGCAAGATGGATTGAAGAATTTAATAAATATAAAATTGAATTAAAATATGATAAAGGAAAGAAAAATGTTTTTGCTGATGCCCTTTCAAGATTACCTTCTAAAAATTCTGATGAAATAGTAAATTGTGCTTATGCAATTTTGTCTGATTTTAATCCAAGAGATTTAGACCTACCTGAAGGAATAAAAAAATATTTTACTAAAAATTATCAAGTTGTTGATAATACTCTTTATTATAAAAAAGATGAATTATATCTTAAAGTTATTTACAAAGATGAAGATAAAAAAGATATTATTAGTCGTGCTCATTCTGTTGGTCATGAAGGTGCTGAAAAGACCACAAATAGAATTTTAAAATCTTATTATTGGCCTGGTATTTGGAATGATGTTAGAATGTGGGTAAAGTCCTGTAGAAAATGTCAACTTTGTAGACCTAAGCCTTTACCTAAAAATACTGAAGATAATATAACCCCAATTGAACAACCATTTACTAGAGTCGGATTAGATATAGTTGGCCCATTACCACTTACTAAACATGGAAATTCTTATATTATTACCCTTGTTGATTATTTCACTAAATGGGTTGAAGCTAAAGCAATTCCAAATATGAAATCAGAAGAATAAAATTTTTAATAGAAGTAATAACAAGACATGGTCCACCAGAAATAATTGTTACTGATAATGAAAGTTCATTTATTTCTGATATTACTAAAATGATGATTGATTTATATGGATCATGGGTTCATTTTGTTTCTCCTCATCACCCACAATCTAATGGTATGATTGAGAATAGAAACAAAGAAATAGGAAAAACTTTAAGACTCTTAATTGAAAATGAATCTGAATGGGATGAATATCTACCATCTGCATTATGGTCACTTAGAACTACCAAAAATTCAAAAACAAAGTTTAGTAGTTTCGAATTATTATATGGTAGAAAAGACACATGGCCATTAGAAATAATGTTTCCTGATATTTATAAAGATCCTAATGAAACAGAAGAAGAATATATTTTTAGAAGATTTTAAGGCATCAAAATTGGGTAAAACAAGCTACTGAATATTCTAATCATGCTAATCAATATTGGGAACATAGAATAGGTTTATCCAAAGCTTTAAAGAAGACTTATAAACCGGGTGATTATGTTATGATAAGATTAATAGGAAGAAGTAAATTAAATCCTTATTTTTATGGTCCTTATAAAATTGTTAATAAACAAAAAATTAATACTATTGTACTTGAAGATCCACATACAGGAAAACTACTTGATAGAAATGTACATATTAAAAATATTTTTCCTTACGTTCTACCAGAACAAAATTTAACTTCAAGGGACGAAGTTAATTCTTAAAAGGCCGAGAAACTGATAAATAATGAAATTAATAAATATAAAATTATTATTAAACCTGATTTTTAAGTTAACCCTAAAAGTAACTTAAAACAAGTTATAGTTTAATTAAGTACTTTACCAAAATTCTTAAATAAAATTAATCCTAAACACTGCATATATTTTGATTATTGAAAGAAAATAATAAACTTTAATTAATCGAGATCAAAATATATAACTCTTGTTAAATTAATTGTTAAATTAAATATTGTCGTTCCAGTTTTTATCCTGGTTGTTAAGGCGTTTCCTTAGCATACATAAGGCTTCTGGTTCGACCCCGCAGATGTCAGTGCCTGTGGATTTTCCCACTGGGTTTGCCATGGGTTGGGTTATGATATTCAGGTAAGTATAAATGAACTTTCTAATTTACTACTATGATAATAACACTCGTCTAGCCGACCTGAGAGGGTCTAGTGTACATGGTACATTCCAAATTAGAACTTAATAAGTGGTGACTTAGGCTATGCCAAAAACACATAATATTCCTTAATCAATTTAAGTGTAAACATTAGGGGGCGGTTGACACGTGATCAAATTGACTATAAGAGGCTTAGCATTGTAGTTGTGAAATATCGTACAACGACATGCATCTAATGTACATGGATTAAGTGAGCGTCGAAGCTGAAGAAACAGTATGACAGACCAGGAGGGTCACAACCACCTAGCAATAGGAATGAGCCAACGTTTCTCTAAGAACCACCATTGGAGCTAACTCTGATCGATGGGAGAAATGCACTCGGAAGTTAAAAAAAAAAAAAAAAAAAAAAAAAAAAAAAAAAAAAAAAAAAAAAAAAATTAAATATTTAATAACTTCGTTAGTAAATTACACTTTAAAAGTAAACAAATATAATAATTCATGTTATTATTACTTTAATTAATTGTAAAATAAACAACTTTTTATATTCTTTAACTTTTAATTATTTCTTTTATTGTTATTTCTAATTACTTTTATTACTTTTATTGTAAAGTTATTAATTTTATTGTTTTAATGTAAATAGTTTAAATTCAAAAGAAAATATAAATACATGTAAATATTCTTATTTTAATCATTATTATTATTATTAATAAAGAAATATTATATAGTTAGATTAATATTTTAAAATTTTAATAATCACTTTTATACTTAAATAAATAAAAATTTTAAATATTTAAATATTAGAAAAACAAGTGTTTCTAATAAAACAATTTAGTGTTTTAACAAAACAATTTTATTAATTTTTATAAAAACGATTTTAAATCTTAATCAATATAACTTATATAGTTATAACAAAAGATATAATATAATAATCACTTTTTGAAGTAAAATTCAAAATTAAGATTATTATCAAATTATATCATTGTATGATACGAAGAAAAATGTAAAATATTCTAAACTAAGTTCAGGTTTGTATACACTCAATAGACTAAACTACACTTTAAATTATTTTTAATTTTTATATTTTATTTATTAAATTATTTTAAAATAATTAAACTAAAACAACCGTTGATTACTTTACCGTGAAGGATATTTTACCAGAGCCCTCACTAGGTAATCAATATTTATTATTAAAAAAAACAACTAAACTAATTATAAACTAATGTTAATTTATCTAAACAAAATTAACCTATACGATTTTCCAACTATCGTTTCAATAGTTGAAAAATTTTCTTTATTTATACTTTTTAAATAAATTGAATAAATTCTAATATACATGTTTTAATATTATAATTTTACATTGTTTACATTTATACATTTATTAAAAGAAATTATTTGTATTAAACTATTTAAATTCAATTTATTTACTAAAGAATTTTCTAAACTTAAAATAAAGTTTTGATTTATTTACTATATGGTTGATTATATTTCAAACATATATTTAATTTATTTATTTCTAATTTTGAGGCTTAGTTTATAAAAAATTTTTTTATTATCTAAAATATTTATTGGTTAAAAATTATTTAATTTAAAATTCTATTTTATCATCAAAAACTTTATCTTATCCTAAAATTAAATTTTACATAAATTTATGTTAATGTATTGTGATATAAATTTTTGTAATTAAAGAATAAAATTTACGGTACATTATTTTAAATACGTATTAATACATTGTTCTATTAATACAATATTTTACAAAAAATATTATCTTAATTCTATAAAGGAATATAGAAAGTGATAATATTTGTATCTAAAAAAAAAAAAATAAAAAAAATAAAATAAAATAAATGATTTTTATACTTGTTCATTTGCAAGTCTTTGTTAGTTTAAAATATAAAATTATTTTATTTAATTATAAAGTTTTAATATTTAATAACTCTTGTATTATTAAATATATATATGTTATGGTTTAATACATCTTAAATGTATGTAAATATAATCACAACTATTATTTTAATAAAATTTAATATTATTATCTAATTTTACTGGATTATTAGGAACAATTTTAAAATAAAATAATTCTATCACTATTTATACAAAATTATTATTTTAAAGTATAATTATAAACAAATATAAACTATTTAATTTAAAAATAAATAAACAATTAAATAAACAAAAAGTTTACATTTATAGTTTTTAATTTAATAATTTTATACATGTTAATTATTTTAATTTTCAACTATCTGTGTTTTAATATTAATATTATTATTATTATTATTATTATTATTATTATTATTATTATTTTTATTATTATAAATTCATAATTTATAAATTTAATTATTTATCATTGTAAGAAATATTTGTGGCCATAAGTTTGCCCACAAATATTTCAATTGAAACCATATATTCTGGTCACCATTTATTGGCCAGATATATGTATAACCATATATTAATGGTTATTAATTAAATAGGAAGTTTATTTGCTTTACCCAATCAAGTGGTAAAGAAAATAAACTAATATAGTTAAATAGTATAGTTAAAACTAACGTTAAATACTTTAGCGTTAGTATTAAAGTAAATTAGTAACTATAATAATAATTAATGTATTATAATTATACTAAATAAATAAAAGTGTAAAGATATCAAACGCCTCTGTTTGATATCTTTAATGTAACTTAAGCCACAAGTATTATTGTTTAAGTTACACAAATTATATTCAGAAAAAGAAAATGAGACATAATTTATTTATTAATAATTAAAGTTTAAAACAAAATAAATTATTAGTTTATTTTTAATGTTTAACAAGTAAATTAATATTCTCAATTTAAATCCCTAGTTTTAGTATTGTTTTTTCATAGAAATAAATAAATAATAAATGATTAATATATCAATAATACATGGGCACATATTCAAATTGAATAGTACTTAATTTGAATTGCCAATTGTATTTTACTAAAAATAGTTATAGTTTAAATATTTATTAATAATTAAGATTTTAGTGTAGATTTTAAATAATAATATATAAGAAATAAATAGTTATAATATAATATAAATGTATTTAGGAAAAATATAAATAGAAGATATTTTTCATCATTTTATCGATGTAATTGTTATTATTAAAATTCTATTATAATAAAAGATATTTTTAATAAAACAATTTTTTATTTTTATTTTAAATTTAGTGTTATTGTAATAGAATAGATATCCTAATCTATTCTTTCTGTGTCGCCATTACAAAAAGATATAATTAAAATTAATTATTTAAGTAAATTTATTTCATAATAATATTTATATATACTTGTATTTATTCTTGTGTTATAATATTTATTTTCTTTCTTTTATTATTTTTTATAAAACTTTATTTAGTTATTAACTCGTATAGAGAGGTAATAACTAACTTAATTAACTAAATTATATAACTTATTAACTAATATTATAAAAACACCTTTTATAAATTTTTTGATAAAGAATGAAATTTATAAATAATGAATTAATAGAATAGCTGATTTTAAGATTATATAAACTTAATATAAACTAAAATAATAGTAAATAATCAAAATAATATAAAATATAAATGTTTAATTAAATTTTAAAAATGTAAAATATAAACAACTTTTGTTTATAAACAAACTTAAATGTAATTATTTATTATAAATAGAAATAGAAAATATTATTTTTAAAGATTGTTACTAATTAGCCAGGAAAATTAGAATATTTTAAAATTATAATAAATTAATATATATTTTTTTTATAATACATAGCGAGATGTATTATACATTTATTTTAAATAAATAAACTAATATTATAAAACAAGATGTGTTTTTAAAACTTTAAATTATATTTAATAATTATATAAACTTGTAGAATGAGCAAGTAAAAATAAATCATTCAATTACACACAAATATACCACTTTCTAAGCTTATTTAGAATTAAGGTATATTTGAACGTGTGTCATTTTTTGTTAAGGAACCAACAAATAATGTTATTCTTGTCATAATTAATGATTATGACCTAATCCATTATTGTTCCTAAATGTATGAAAACTTTACAATATTCTTATTTGTAAATTAATGTATACACTTAAATTATATTTAAAATTATTAATAATTATTTTTATTGAACTTAAATTTTATTTTATTAAACTTAAAAAATTAATTTAGTAATAATAATATATTGAAAATTATAGTTTATTGAACTTTTAGTTTAATTTATCAAGTTAATGAATTTTTATTAATTAAATTATAAATAATATTTCTGTAAAATAGTAAAATTCTTTAGTTAAATATATTTAAAGTAAACTTTTAATGTTTGTTAATCAATTTAATAATATGTATAAATATTTATTATAATAGTAATGTAATTTTATTATTCATTTAAAAGTAATTTAAATACTAAAATTAATGTAAATAATTAAAGACTAATTCTTTTAATTAACACTACTTAATTTTTTACAAAAAGTATAAAAAGGTGTATATTATAAGAATTAGAGAATATAGAGATATTTTTATTTTTATTTTTATTTTTATTTTATTTTATAATTTTATATTAATATCTTAATAAAACAATTTTATTAATAAAACAATTTTTCTTATTTCATTTTAATATTATTTTTGAGTATTAATAAATTTATTAATATTTTATAAATAAAAGTAAATTCCTCGAACCGTAACATTTTTGATACGCTACTCACATAAAAACATAATAAAAACTAGCTGAATAAACACGACTTAACCCATAGTAACTTATAATAAAAATAAACGATAATAACCCTTAAAAATGAATGAATAATAATTTTATGAAAATATAACCCTTTTTTAAAAAAATAATATTCTCTTTATTATATAATAAATTCTGAGTAAAAACGACCTAATAGTGATAATAATAAAATAAATTATTAAATAAAATAAATTATTAAATAAAATAAAACGACTTAATCCAATAATGTACTAAAATAATAAAATAATAATGAATAAATAAAAATGAATAAATAAACTAAAAATAAAATGGTATACATCAAATTATTAATTCTAGTGTTTATCCAAGTGTTCTTTAGAAATTCTCTTAAACTTATAAATTAATAAATAGCTAATTGAGTAATTATTACTAAGGTGATAAACTTAAAACCTGGAAATAGAACAATAATAACAATTCTAAAGATAAAATACACGACTCTTTTATGTTTCTGTATAAAATGAGTGTTTATAATAATTGATACTTTTAATATTTTAATTTTATTTTAATTTTATTTTAATTTTATTTTAATACTATTTTAATTTTAAATTTTAATTATTTTATTCAAGGTATTATACATTTAATGATAGTCAATGATAATTTATAATAATTTTTCTAAATTTAAACATTTTGAAGTAATAAGAAAATCAAATAAGTAATATTCTATAATATTTTATAATACTAAGACATAATTTTAATTTATTCTTTTAATTTTAATAAATAATAACAATAGTAATAATAATATTTAATAGTTAAAAATAATAATACATGTAATAAATGAAAATGTATAAAAGGAAGATAAAATTCTTCTTTATAAAGGGGCGGACAATAAATAGATAATAAATAAATTATAAAATATAATAAAGATTTAGTTTAAAATATAATAAGAGTTATTTTCGAGTTTTGAGTGATTTATTTGTTAATTATAAAACATATTTTTATTTTATTTTAAATTTATTGTTTCATCATAATAATATAGAATTTATTATTTATTAAAAACATTATATTATTCAAAAATATATCGGTCAACGCATCATTTTGATAAAGAATGAAATTTATAAATAATGAATTAATAGAATAGCTGATTTTAAAATTATATAAACTTAATATAAATTAAAATAATAGTAAATAATCAAAATAATATAAAATATAAATGTTTAATTAAATTTTAAAAATGTAAAATATAAACAACTTTTGTTTATAAACAAACTTAAATGTAATTATTTATTATAAATAGAAATAGAAAATATTATTTTTAAAGATTGTTACTAATTAGCCAGGAAAATTAGAATATTTTAAAACTATAATAAATTAATATATTTTTTTTATAATACATCGAGATGTATTATACATTTATTTTAAATAAATAAACTAATATTATAAAACTGTAAAGAAATGTGTCTTTAACAATAAAACAAATTATAATATTTACTAAATAACTTAGTAATATTAACACTTTAAAATATTCTGTAAATTATTAATTTATAAAAATATCATTAAAAACACATAGAATTTAACTTAATAAGTTAGTGTTTAATAATATAATTATTTATTAATAAAATCTCGATTCTTTAAAATATTTGGGAAAATTCACTCGTATTTATACTAAAAATTTTTTAAATTAATTTATAAAATTTTTCAACTTAAAATTCTTAACCAATCAATAATCTTCATATAAAATAAAATTTAAAAATAAAATAAAATAAAATAAAATTATAATTTTTTTTAAAATAGTATCTATGAGGTCTCGAACTAGTGTCATTCAGACTCAAAGTCTTAGCTACTAACCACTAAGACAATTTAGTTATTTCTAGTATTCGTTACATGGTCCTCCTCCAGGATTCGGATACCAGACGAATCTAGAATTTTAATATTTAAATATATGTTTTTCTTTTTTAATAAACTAAACTAAGGAGTGAATTTTCTTAATTATAAAAATACATTTAATATAATAAAATACATTTTTTTTTTTTTAATATTACTAAAGTTAAAAATAAAATATTGATAAATTTGATATTAATAAATTGTTTAATAATAAAATTGATATTGATAATGATATTAATAAGTTTTGATAATAATAATAATTGTGATTTTAATATTAATAATAAATATAATTTGAATTTTTTAACTATTTTTTATTTCTTTCTATTAAATTTTTTAAGTAGCCCCTTGCAATTTAGATTTTCTTCAGGCTCCCACGAAGCTTCATTAATTGAGTAACCTTTCCATTTAACTAAATATTGTATTTTTCCGTAATGTTTTCTTTTATCCAGAATTTCTTCAACTTCATATTCTTCTTCATTGTCAACAATAATAGGTGGCGGTGGCGGTTGAGATCTTCCAAACTTATCGTCGACATATTTTTCAAGATTGGATACATGAATGACGGGATGGATCTTAATAGATTTTGGGAGACTTAACTTAAATGTGACATTTGATATTTTTTCCAAGATTTTGTATGGGCCGAGTTTTCTTGGCTTAAATTTTTTATTTCCTTTGTGGATAATTAAAGAACTATCCAGCCAAACTTTGTCACCAACTTTAAAATTCGGAGCTTCTTTTCTACGTTTGTCAGCATGCTTCTTCTGGGTTTCCATGGCAGATTTTAAATTTTCTTTTAAGGTATTAATTAAAGTTTTAAAATCTCTTGTAAACTCTTCTGCTCTTGGGACTTTAGATAAGTCTGGAATAACTGGTGAATATTTTGGATGAAAGCCGTAATTCAAAAAGAATGGAGAAAATTTGGATGATTCTTGAACCACGTTGTTATAACTAAATTCTGCAAGACTAAGAAAACTTTTCCAATTTGAACCTTTATAATTTGAGAAACATCTTAAATATTGTTCTATAACGGAGTTCACCCTCTCCGTCTGACCGTTTGATTGATGATGAAATGGAGTAGACAACTTAAGTTCAATGCCAAGGGAGGAACAGATGGATTGGAAGAATTTAGAGGTAAATTGAGAACCTCTATCCGAGACAATAGATTCAGGTAGGCCATGAAGACGGAAAATATTATCAATAAAGGCTGTGGCTGTTTCGGCGGCGGAAGGAATACTTTTGAACGGAATGAGATGAACCATTTTTGTAAGACGATCAACAACAACAAGAATGCAAGTGAAACCAGAAGATGAAGGCAAATCTGTAATGAAATCCATTGAAATGGATGACCAAGGACGTTCAGCAATATCAAGAGGATTCAGAAGACCATAAGGTTTATGACGAAAGGTTTTTGAACGACAACAAACTTCACAAGAACGAACGTAGTCTTTAACATCAGAAGAAATAGAAGGCCACCAGAAGTCTCTAGCAATAAGAGAAGATGTTTTCTTTATTCCGAAATGACCAGCTGAAGGAGAGTCGTGACAGAGTTTAAGAATTGAAAGACGACAATTAGGAGGAACATAGATTCTGTCAGTAAAAAGGAGAAAACTATTGCTTAAGGAAAATTTGTCAATTTGAGGGTGAGGTATTGGAGGTTTCCTACAATCAAGATATTCACAGATTTTATTGTAAAAGTCATCATTTATATATTCGGAAAGAAAAGAATCACTAATGGACGAAACAGAAGTCACAATGGCACAAAAGTTTTCAGGGCGAAGAACATTAAAAGGAACATCAGAAGAGGAATTCGAATTGATAGCATAATCAGGACGACGAGATAGAGCATCAGGCTTACCGTTAGAAGAACCAGAACGATAAATAATAACAAAGTTAAATTCAGAGAGAAACAAAGCCCAGCGAACAAGACGTTGAGACATTTTTTCAGGTTTCTTTTGATAGAGTAAATTTCGATGATCCGAGTAAATCTTAAAAGTAGAAGAAGAGCCTTTAAGTAGATGACGCCATGTTTCAAGAGCAGCAACGATAGCTAAGAGCTCTTTATCATATATTGGATAATTACGTTCAGGACCAGTAAGAGAGCGAGAAAAGAAAGCAACTGGATGGGTCATATTATCAATTGGAGAGACTTGCGAGAGAATAGCACCAATGGCAAAGTTACTTGAATCAGTTTCGACTATGAATGGAAGTTCACGATTAGGAAATATAAGAACAGGAGCAGAAACAAATAAGGACTTGAGTGAATCGAAAGCATCTTGAGCTTCTTTAGACCATACAAATTTAACATTTTTCTTCAAAAGTTTATGCAAAGGATGAGCGATCTTTGCAAAATTTGGAATAAATCGACGGTAGTAGTTCGCAAGACCAAGAAAAGATTGAACCTCTTTAACATTAGATGGAGTAGGCCAGTTTAAAATAGAAGAAACTTTATTTGGGTCCATGTGAATACCATCAGTAGAAATCCTATGACCAAGGAAATCAATAAAAGAAACAAAAAACTCGCATTTTTCCAATTTAGCATAGAGCCCAGCATCCCTCAGGAGTTTCAAAACAGTTTTGACATGAGAAATATGAGATTTATAATCCGAGGAAAAAATAATAATATCATCTATGTAAGAGAAAGCGAATTTACCAAGAACGTCTTCAAGAACATCATTAATGAAATGTTGAAAAACAGCAGGTGCATTTTTCAACCCAAAAGGCATCACACAGTATTCAAAATGACCTAACTTGCAAGTAAAAGCGGTTTTATATTCATCACCACTTTTAATCCTGACCAAGTTATAGGCAGAACGAAGATCCAATTTTGAGAAAATCTTCCCTTTTCCAAGATGTTCAAGCATATCTTGTATAAGAGGAAGGGGATAAGAATCACGAATAGTTATGGAGTTTAATTGGCGATAGTCAACACACATACGAAGTTGACCGTTTTTCTTAGGTACAAACAGAATAGGAGCTCCCGCAGGCGATTTTGATTTTCTAATAAATCCTTTCTTGAGATTTTCTTTTATATATTCTTCTAAAGCAATTGATTCGGTTTCTGTTAGAGGATAAATTGGTCCATAAAACAGTTTTGAATTTTCTTTGAGTTTTATTTCACAATCGTATGGACGGTGTGGAGGAAGTTTTTCAGCATTAGATTCATTGAAGACATCAGCAAAGTCAGAGAGAACATCCGGAAGTATAATAGAAGAATTGGGTTCTGATTTAGAGTTTGAATCGGATTTGAGAATAGAATTGGATTGAATATTAGAATCAGAAAAAGAAGTCAAAACAGAAGTTGGTTCTTGATTTGAGAGAGACGAAGTAGAAAAGTTAACAGAAGACTTCTTAGAAACAGAATTGTTAATATTTTTTGAAGAACCCGAACAGAGAATAGTACAAGTACGATTAGTTTCGTTTTGAGATTGGATGTTTTGTTTATCGACAAATATAGGGTAAGCGAATGAATCATGCGGAGGTTCGTAGGAAGGATCTTCCATTGCAGGAAAAGCAGATCTTTCTTCAGGAAATTCAGGGACATTATTGGAGAGTGTTATACAACGATTATAACAGTAATCGGATACAAATGAAATTTTGTTCTTTGTGAAATCGATAGAAGGATTGTGTTCTTTAAGCCAGTCTATTCCAAGAATACAAGGATAATAAGGTAGATCAGTTACATAGAATTGTGTTCGACAGAGATGATCTTTGTAGCGAAGATTCAAAGGAGATGTAATTCCAAAAAGAGATTGTCGACCACCGATACCAACGATATTTGGGAGGTTACCATCATCATGATAAGGAATGTTATTATCGTTACAGTAATCTACATCAATTAAATTAAGTTTGGATCCTGAGTCAATAAGAATATCCGTATTTAGTTCATAAGAAAGTTTAAATTTAGTTGTCATTTTATTATGAGTTTTGTTTTCTTCTTTAGGAGCGGATATAAGTGTGGGAATAGATATTAGTGAAGGATTTTCACGATCTTTATTCTTTCTTTTTGGACAATTATTAAGCTTATGACTTGAAGCACCACAATACACACAAAGATTTTCTTTCTTTCTTCTTTCCTTTTCTTCGTTTGAGATAGGGCCATGGTTATTCCTGTTTGTAATGGACTTTGTTATTTTTGAAGAGTGATGAAAAGATCTTTTCTTTCGGTTTTGGTCATTGTTTGAACCAGAAGGGAAAAAGGTATGATGTGTAGATAATCTTGAATCGATTCTTGAAGCAATAGTCTGTAATGAAAGAAGATCCCTAGGACCCGGAAACATTTCCAAAATACGAACGGCAACTTGTTGATTAAGGCCAGCTATAAATGCATCCATTTTGGCTTGTTCATTCCGGTTTGATTCATCAGCATAGCGGTTAAATTCCAAGATATAGCCTCTAATTCCTCCTAATCGGCGTTGTTTTAAGGTTCTAAGCATTTGATTTGCAACATAGGTAGCATCGTTATAACCATAAAAAGCCTTAAATCTGTCAACAAAAGCTTGGTAGTTATTAAGACACGGATCATGGTTGTTTATAAGAGTAGCAGCCCAATTCATAGCGTCCCCATAAAGTCTTGATATTATATAGAGAATTTTGGTTGCGTCGTCTTGATACCGTTCAGGATATAGCATAAACACTAGCTCCACCTTAGCTAAGAAACCCTTCAGATATCTGCGATCCCCTGCAAAACCATCCTTAAGAGTTGCGTTTTCGAAAATATTATTATTATCCATGTGGTTGTTTTCGTTCTCTTCCATAGTACTTATGATGTTTTCTTTAATAAGCTTTAATAAATTTGTAAAAATAATAGAATAAAGTATTTAATTATATTTATTAATTGAGTAAATCTTTTTATTAAATAATAATATAAACCAGATTATATAGTGTTAAACCATCAAATATATAACCTGTTTTATTCTTTATAATAAGTCCTTCGTAGCTCTTCACGATAACACGTATAAAGTCGATTGTTAATATTAATTAAATTAATAAAAGAAAGGAACGGTGTAAAAATTTTTTTTAGTGTCTAACTTATTGTTAGCAATAAAAATTATTACAGGTTTTCTTTCCCTATATCAACCTTATCCGAACGTAGAAGTATTATGTATAAGAGTTTAACTTCTCACGCTAAAGGAGTTATAAAGAATATTATTATATATTATTACAATTTTAATAAATTGTCTTAACAATTAATAATTATAATTAAAAATTAGAAATTGTTTTATTAGAAAACTTAATTTTAAAATGTATTAATTAAGAAATATTATTTTATTAAAGTAAGGCATTTCCGGCTATTTTCCGGTCTATAATCAAACAGCAAAAGATAGTATACAACTATAAATCTCACGCCAGCTTGCTTATTACAGCGTCTTGTACGTGGTGTACCTCGGATTCTCCTACTTCCTTATTCAAAGTAGAATAGCTCAGAGCCTGCCAACCCAATTATTGTACAGGTTAAACTCGATCCCGTTAATCTTTTACTTTTTATAGTTTGAATTATATACCGCTTCTAAAGCGTACTAATTCTACTACTTTAAGTAAAAATATTTCTTTAAAGAAAAGCTTCAACAATAAAACTTAAAAGTTTTATCTATAACAATTTCTTAAACACTAAGGTATTAAGCTTTTATATTATAAGGAGATTTTATTGTAAAGAAATGTGTCTTTAACAATAAAACAAATTATAATATTTACTAAATAACTTAGTAATATTAACACTTTAAAATATTCTGTAAATTATTAATTTATAAAAATATCATTAAAAACACATAGAATTTAACTTAATAAGTTAGTGTTTAATAATATAATTATTTATTAATAAAATCTCGATTCTTTAAAATATTTGGGAAAATTCACTCGTATTTATACTAAAAATTTTTTAAATTAATTTATAAAATTTTTCAACTTAAAATTCTTAACCAATCAATAATCTTCATATAAAATAAAATTTAAAAATAAAATAAAATAAAATAAAATTATAATTTTTTTTAAAATAGTATCTATGAGGTCTCGAACTAGTGTCATTCAGACTCAAAGTCTTAGCTACTAACCACTAAGACAATTTAGTTATTTCTAGTATTCGTTACAAAAACAAGATGTGTTTTTAAAACTTTAAATTATATTTAATAATTATATAAACTTGTAGAATGAGCAAGTAAAAATAAATCATTCAATTACACACAAATATACCACTTTCTAAGCTTATTTAGAATTAAGGTATATTTGAACGAGTGTCGTTTGTCAAAAAGCGATTTTTTATTAAAGAAAAGTGTAGTAAGCACACTAGTTATATTAAATAACAAATATAATACGCTTTCCTATTGAAGGCGTAAAGTTAATAATATTTATATAAAGAAAATTAAATAATATTTTTATTTTAGCAATAACTTAATATCAGCATATATTAAATTATTAAAAATATTAAAATTTTTAAAGTTTTAGGTTTTATAGGAGTTTATAAATTTTATTAACTTTAAGTTAAAAAATTACTAACGCTAAAGCTTCGTAATTTTTGTCAATTTTTGTTCTTTTTATACATGAACAATTTTAATTATTACATTTTTTAATTTTAATTAATTATTGTTTAATTATAAAATATTTAATTTTTATAAACTAATAATTAATATAATTATTGTAAAGAGTTAATAAATTTAAAATAAAATTTTTAATAATAAAATTTTAAAAAAAATTTAATAATTTCAAAGATTAGAAATTTTATACTTTGAAATTTTTTAATAAAAATTTAAAAAATAAATTTTTTCCATATATGTTATTGTGACTTTCTACTATAAAACTATAATATATATACAAATATATACATATAAACTATTATAAAATAATAATATATAAGAAGTTATTATAAGATTTTGTTTATAAACCATATTTAAAAAAGTATATAAAATTTAAGGACATAGTATTAAATTTTAAAAGAAGTAATATGTAGGTATTTTAAATTTATTTTTAACAAAAATTAAATGATGTTTAAAAATTAAACACTCACGGCGGGACTCGAACCCGCAATCTTCAGATTAGAAGTCTGACGCCCTATCCAATTAGGCTACGCAAGCCACTTTCGATTTGTTGTTAAGGAATGAACATAAATAGTTGAATTAGCTAGAATTTTAGGAATTAACCTTCAACTATTTATATTCCTTACTAGTGTTTAACTCTATTTTTAAAATATAAAAATTATAATATATAATTTTTATACATTTTTCTAGTAATTATTAATATTTTTATTATATAGTTATATTATTTGTATATAGTTATTTAAGACCTTTATTATTAGTATTAGTATAATTACTTATAATATTTTATACTTATAAATTTTACAAAATTTTATTATTAAAATAGTTATAGGTATTTTATTATTATTTAAGGTTTATTTTATTAATTAACTTTATTGTATAATATTTTATAATTTGAAATTATGACATAGAATTTAATTATAATTTTTACTAAAAGAGGCAACTGTTACACACAAAACAGAAGATACCTCGACAGAAAAATTATTATTTATGTCTAAAAAAGGGCATAATTAATTGAATAATATAATTTTATTATATGTCATAATTAAATATATAATATATGATATGCAAAAATGTTACACATATCATAAATTAAAATTTTATTAATTATAAATTAAAAATTTTTCTATTCAAATATTAAGAGATTATTCATAATATATATTAAGGATTTAATTAATATATGTTACAGTGAATGATCCATATATTATGAATGAAATCAATTTAAATCCTTAGCTATCCAAAACCATTAAATTTCAAATAATGGATAGTTGGAAAAAGTACGAGGATTTTTGAGAAAAATTCTAAAAATTGAAAAATCAAAAATAAATTAAATGAATAAAAATTAAAATTAAATAAATTTTTATTTTTATAACTATTCAAGTGTTTTGTGATATCTTATTTGAACCGTAGCATAATTAATGGTGGAGATATCGGGGATAATAATAACATATTGATATCACACTACATTTTTATAGTTACTTTTATATTTGTTTTTGTATTATTATTTAATTAAAATAGTTAATAATTCAAAAGAGGGTTATACTAGTATAATAAAAAGTTATATACTTCAAGGCACAAATTAAAATAGTTAATAGAGAGAAATTAATATTGTTAATTGGTGCAGTTAAGGAAGTATTTTATATTGGTATTACTAGTTTAACTAAAGAGAATAATTATTAGTGTTGTTAATTAAATATATTTCAAATATTGTTGTAATTCATTCTTTTAAATTCTTATAAAAGAAAATTATTTTTTTTTAAACTTGTTTCATTCTTTAATATTATTGTAAAATTGTATTTTTATCTTTATTTAAAACTTGTATATAAAAATGAGTACGGGAGCTGATAAATCTATTGACTTTGCTAAATTAATGAAGGAATTAAAGCATGTCACTAGATTAACCGAAGATAATTTGGACATTAAGACTTGGTATAGTCAATTAAAGTATTGGACTATGCTTCAAGATGTTAAAAGTCCAAAAATGGTGTTTCTAGCTTGTTTGTTTACTACTACAGGAACACCAAATGAACTTATTCAAGAGTTGAATCCTAATAAGGACTTCGAAAGTGATGAAGACAGTGAAGATAGTGATGAAGAAGATGAAGGTAGAGGAAAGAGAAGAGCTCACTACCCTTCCCTTAAAAAGATAGTCACTATGTTAGAAGAATTTTATGGAGTAAAGGAAGATCAAATAGAACTTCTCAAGGATCTTAGGGATATGCGAATCAAAAAGAATGAAAAAGTAAAAGACTTCAACATAAGGTACCGTTCCTTGTATGTCAAACTAGACAAGAAGCGTAGAAGGAAAGTAGATGTTGAAGATTACTTAGATTCCATTGAGCCTAACTATAAAGCCTGGGAAAATGTGCGTAGGGAAAAAGAAGTTACCTTAGCAGAAGCCTACAAGCTTGCCGAAGATGGGGACAGACTAAATTTAAGAAATCGTCATAAAGCTAACAATTATGATGTATCCACCTCTTCTAACTCTGATAAAAGATATAAAAATAAATATGAAAGAAAAGAAGATAGCTATGAAAGGAACAAGAAGCCAACAATAGCGAATTATGGTAATGATAAGAAAGATCCTATGAATGAGTTGACGGAGAAAATGAGAAACTTAACTATCAAAACTTGCTACTTTTGCAACGAGAAGGGACACTTTCAATATCATTGTCCTAAACTGAGTGCCATAGTAGAAGAAAACAAACAAAAGGCCAGAAAAGGTCATTTAAATTAGATAGTGGGAGAAGAAGCACTCCCAGTAATCCAAAAATAGCTTCACTTAATAACAGTTCAGTTGATAATAATGAGTACTCTGAATATTCTGAGTATTCTGACTTATCAGATAATGAAGAAATATCTTCTATTGAAGATAAAATTATTGCTGCAGCTAAAAGAAAAGCTAATGATGAAGAAGACTCTTCCAAGAAAAGAGTACAAAAATCATTAAAAGAAGACCCAAGACCAATAGTTACCCCTGCTACTAGGAAGCAACAAGAACGTGAACTCAGTAATGAGAGTTTAGAATCAGGTTCACCATCACAACCCAAGAACCAACTTGACACGTCTGTTCTGAGTCAACCTAATATTAACAAGGAAAAAGAGAAAAGTAAAAGACTCAGAGAAAAACAAAGAAGTAAACCACCAACCCCCATAAATAAAGACGAAAGAGAAGAAAACGAAGATATGGAGGTCAGTATTGATACGGAAGATAAAGTAGAAGTAGAAAAAGCTAAAAAGAAAAATACAGATATTCTACCGACGTTATTGAAAATGACTAAAGATAAAGAAAAAGATAAAACTAAAGAGGAGAAAGTCACACGTAATATCCAAATGAGAGGTGATACCAGTGATTATGATATTTTTGAAGATTTAAACACAGCTAAATGTGATATTACTTATGGACAGTTATTTAATGTATGCCCAAAAATAAGAACACAACTTTCCCAAGGACTAAAGTTAGAGAAAGTACAAAGCAAGGTATCAGGTGCATTAAATAACATAGTAGCTACTACAACCTTATTAAATAATATCAACCATGACTATATAAGTAAGAATAATGAAGCTTCAGAAGAGGATATAGCAATGGTGGATGCGACTGTGGATGGGATACCAGGAAAACTACTGGTGGATACGTGTAGTAACTTAAATGTTATTACATCTTCTTTTTACAAAAGACTACCAAAGGAATATGAAGTGGTAGGAATAAGCAAAGGACGTATTCGACTAGCTACTACTGATGAAGAATACTCTGAGGGTACTGTGGTGCGTATACCAGTTAGAATAGGAGAGGTAGAACTAGTGGTTGACTTCAGAATACTTGAAAAAGAAGAACCGTTCTATGATATGTTAATAAATTATAAAACTCAAGTAGATAATTTATTATATATAAATCCAGTAACCAAGAGCTTATGTCAAGTGAAAGAAAGAGGTGTAGTAGAAGAAATAGTACCTATCAATAACCAATATTATAATGAAGGAAAATTGGTATGTACTATTAAGAAGATACCAGATGGAGATACTAAAAGCTTGAAGTCTATTGAAGGTTTACCACCTCAGGAGTATATACACAATGAGATATTCTTGAACACCTTACCAAAAGATAAACGGAAAGAAATACTCCGACTTTTGGAAGAAAACTTAGAGATTATTGCGACGTCTTCTGAGGAATTAACGCCTTCTAAATTATCACCACATAAAATAAATCTAAAGGCTGGTGTAAAACCAGTTAAACAAAGAGCTTATAGGTTAACTAAATTTAAATCAGATATACTAAAAGAAGAGTTAACTAAGCTAATAGAAAAAAAGTTAATAGAGCCGTCCTATTCAGAATGGTCCTCCCCTGTAGTTCTGGTTCCAAAACATAATGGTAAGTGGAGAATGTGTGTGGACTATAGGAGAGTGAACGACCTCACGGAAAAGGACTCTTATTCACTCCCCTATATTGATGAAATATTTGATAGTCTGAACGGAGCCAAAATATTCACTACTATGGACTTATATTCAGGTTATCATCAAATTTCTATGCATGAGGAAAGCACTGAGGTTACTAGTTTTACTACCAAGTTTGGTAACTATCAGTTTAAGGTCATGCCGTTTGGGTTAACTAATGCACCAGCAACTTTTCAGAGGGAAATGAATAAGATATTATTTCCTTTAATAGGAAATTGTGTATATAATTTTATTGATGATGTACTCATATATTCCAAGAGTGTGGAAGAACACATGGAACATATTAAGAGAGTATTTGAAATATTGAAAGAAAATGAATTAAAAATAAATCTTGAGAAATGTAGTTTTATGAAGGAAGAAGTAAATGTATTAGGTCACAGGTTATCTACTAAAGGTTTGAGTCCTTTGGAAAGTAAAATAGAAGCCATAAGGAAGTGGGAAGCTCCAGGAAATATTCATGAGTTACGTTCGTTTTTGGGTGCAGTAGGATATTATCGAAATTTTATTCCTAATTATTCTCAAGTAACCGCGCCCTTATGTGAGTTATTAAAGAAAAATGTACGATATAAATGGGAAGAAAAACATGAAAAAGCATTTAAAGTATTAAAAGAAAAACTGATAAACGCTCCCATTTTAAAGTTTCCTGAATTTGATAAGCCTTTTATCATACGTACGGACGCGTCGTATGAAGGAGTGGGTGGTGTTTTATTACAAGAAGATGAAACTAACAAAATAGAACACCCTGTACATTATATTAGTCGAAGTCTTAGTAAAGCGGAGAAGAACTATGGAATAACAGAGTTAGAAGGTGCTGCGTTATTCTTTTGCGTGAGTAAGTTAAAACCTTATATTTTAGGAAACCCGTACACTACTATGGTTTATACGGACCATAAACCACTTTTGGGTTTATTTAAAAATAAGGAACCAAATAGTGCACGTCACAACAGATGGTGTCTTACAGTAAGTCAGTTGGATATTGATATTCAATATGATAAAGGAAAGAATAATGTTATAGCTGATGCATTATCAAGAATGAAGAATAAAGAGGAGAAAAAGATACTGGTAACAAAAATTAATAAAACTAATAATGAAGAGTTATTAACCAAAGTTATTAAGGAGTTTATAGCTGAAAAATTTACTACCATAGATGGGAAGGACTATTTCGTAGATGGTAATAACTTACGTCGGCTAATATCTACTGTAGAAGAAAAAGTAAAGTTAATATTTCAAGCACATAACGTAGGTCATGAAGGTTATTATAAGACTTATCAAAGGTTAAAGAAAAATTATTATTGGAATGATATGATAGCGGATATTAAAAGAATTATTAGCAAGTGTGAGAAGTGTCAAGTAAATAGACCACAACCTTATCCAGAACCAACTGAGGACAAAGCTACTAAAGTGGAAGGACCATTTGTACATCTAGGTTTGGATATTATTGGGCCATTACCTAAGACAAGAAATAGTAAACAATATATAATAGTCATAGTTGACTATTTTACTAAATGGGTAGAAGCCGAAGCGGTGGAAACTGTTACTTCTCTGGACGTGATAAAGTTTTTAATAAATGTGTTTGCAAGACATGGGGTACCACAAGTTATTACTACAGATAATGGAACTCAATTTACCTCAGATATGACAAAGATATTTCTAGACCTATATGACGTATATGTGAAGTTCACAGTTCCCTACCACCCTGAAAGTAATGGATTAACAGAAAACCGAAATAAGGAAATTGGGAAACTTTTAAGACTTTTAGGGAAAGAAAATAAAGACTGGGATGAAGTTCTACCTTCCGCGCTTTGGGCCTTAAGAACTACAAAGAATACGGCTACGAAACATTCAAGTTTTGAGCTAGTTTATGGTAGGGAAGACCAACAACCTTTTGATATAGCTGTCCCGACCCACTAAAGATCAAAACAAGAGTTCCGATGAAATTCTTTTGGAAAAGTTTATAAATCACTACCGATGGACCCTAGAAGCTGCTGAAAATGTAAAGACGGCTAATAAATATTGGTCTATGAGAAGAGAAGAAAAATTAAGTATGAACCAAGCTAAGAAAATAAAAGTAGGTGACCTAGTTTTGGTAAGAAACTTCAGTAGAACAAAATTGGAACCTTACTTTGTAGGACCTCTCAAAGTGGTCCAGAAACAGTTCAATACAGTAGTCTTAGCAGACCCAGAAACTGGAGTACTAATGAACAGAAATGTACATTTCAAAAATGTCGTTAAATATAACTCAGCAACGGAGTAGCTTGAGTTTTAACGAAGGGCATTCTGTTAAGGAATGAACATAAATAGTTGAATTAGCTAGAATTTTAGGAATTAACCTTCAACTATTTATATTCCTTACTAGTGTTTAACTCTATTTTTAAAATATAAAAATTATAATATATAATTTTTATACATTTTTCTAGTAATTATTAATATTTTTATTATATAGTTATATTATTTGTATATAGTTATTTAAGACCTTTATTATTAGTATTAGTATAATTACTTATAATATTTTATACTTATAAATTTTACAAAATTTTATTATTAAAATAGTTATAGGTATTTTATTATTATTTAAGGTTTATTTTATTAATTAACTTTATTGTATAATATTTTATAATTTGAAATTATGACATAGAATTTAATTATAATTTTTACTAAAAGAGGCAACTGTTACACACAAAACAGAAGATACCTCGACAGAAAAATTATTATTTATGTCTAAAAAAGGGCATAATTAATTGAATAATATAATTTTATTATATGTCATAATTAAATATATAATATATGATATGCAAAAATGTTACACATATCATAAATTAAAATTTTATTAATTATAAATTAAAAATTTTTCTATTCAAATATTAAGAGATTATTCATAATATATATTAAGGATTTAATTAATATATGTTACAGTGAATGATCCATATATTATGAATGAAATCAATTTAAATCCTTAGCTATCCAAAACCATTAAATTTCAAATAATGGATAGTTGGAAAAAGTACGAGGATTTTTGAGAAAAATTCTAAAAATTGAAAAATCAAAAATAAATTAAATGAATAAAAATTAAAATTAAATAAATTTTTATTTTTATAACTATTCAAGTGTTTTGTGATATCTTATTTGAACCGTAGCATTGTTGATACGTGATAAAATTATATAGTTAAAAATATTAAATTTATATAGTTATTTTTAAGGGTTAGCAATTATTTAAGAAAAATAATAATTTAATCTATTATTGAATAACCAATAAAATATTATAAAAATTTTATATAAAAATAACAAAAATTCACTTTTATTAAGAAAAGAGAGTTCTTTGATAAATATAATTAATTATTGAGAATTTTTATATCTGTTTTAACTAAAAATATTTTTTTATATTAAATATATAAATGTACTTAAAATTATTTTTATTAATAAAATAAAAGAGAAAGTTACAAATAAGATTTTTTTTTATGTTTAATCCTTTTTTTTTCTTATATTCAAATACTTTGTGTATAAATTGTTAAAAATAATAAAAGTAAAAGCAAAATAATTAATAACACTAAAAAATAATTATTAGTTATAATATAAATAAATATACAAATAATCATTTTTTTTATTCTTTTATTAGAATATATTATTTTGTATAAATCCCTTTTGTTCGACTCCTGGAAATAAAATAAATAATTAAATTTATGGTATTATTAAATAATACGTACCATAAATTTTTGGTGGAGAATCCGGACGAGCAAAACAAAATAATATGAAAAACAATAAAAGATAATAATAATATTTAGAAGAACTTATATATATATATATATAAAAAAAAAAAAAAAAAAAAAAAAAAGGAAATATAAATATATAAATAATAAATAAATAAAAAAAAAAAATGATGGATGCATCAAAATTACAAAGGGCTATCCCACAGTTAAATGAATATGGAAAGGATGTGGATAGTTGGATGGAAGAATTTTCTCGGATAATGGAAATCTATGACATAACTGAGCCTAGAAGAATTTTTATATGGGCTAAGGAGGCTGTTGACTGTGATATTAAAGAAGTATTAAATTCTTTAGTAAAAAGGAGAAACAACGAAATGCATTACCCAAAATTCAAAGAAATCCAAGTAGCCATAGAAGAGTACTTAGAGATAACTCCTAATGAAAAATGTTCTAACCTAAAACTTCTGAAAATTAGGGATAATGAAACAATAAAAAATTTCAACTATAGATATTTAAAATTATACCATCATTTAGATCATGATTATATGAGGTTGATATCTGTAGAAGATTATTTAAATGCTATTAAAACGAGAGTATATCCACACTCTCAGGTTATTATTTCAGAATGTGAAACATTAACAGAAGCTTTTAAAGTGGCTGAAAGAGCTGAAAAGGCCGAGAAGAAAACAATGAATAATAGTTATATTAACACTAATAATAATGCTAATACTGCTAACATAAACATGTTAACCCAAAACTATGGATATTCCTCTCTTTTGAATCATCCAATATATAGTACCCTTACTAATCATAGCTACCCAGATGATTATCCTAATATGAATTATGGAAGAAATTATAAGAATATGGATATGTACGATCAACCTAGAAATTTTTACAATAATCATAATAATTATAATAATCACTTAGGGTATAGTAATTACAACACTTATGAAAATAGTCCTAACCTCAATAATAGTGGCAATCCTAGAAACAATAATCGATTCGGAAATATTAACAAAATAGGATATATTAAAAACGCTAATAATTTTAATCAAACCAAATTTAGTAATTTTCGCAATTTCAATAATAATAACTCTAATAATGGAAATATTGAATTTAATAAAGATGAAAATGGAAATATTAATGCAGATAACCACCAAGGATATAATAATATTAATTATAATAGAAATAATACTATTAGTGGAGGGTATAATTCTAACCCTGGCTTACAAAACAATACTTATGGTAATAAGCTTAGGGCCATTCAGTGCTATAGATGTAAACAGCATGGTCACAAAGCCAGTGTCTGTCCATATTCTATGGAACAGATTAGGATGTTTCAAAACGGTACTAATAATAAAGAAGTAAATAATAAAGATGGAATTAACAATGTTAAGCATTTAAACTCCAATTAGGGAGAAGGATAACTCCCAATAATCAAACCGTCATTAATGGAAAATATAATGAAAATAAAGATAATAAAAATATAAATTTATTCAATTATTCAAATAATAAAAATCCACTTTATAATAATGATAATATACAGTATTCTAATAATCAATATGAAAATAATACTAATTATGCTCAAAAAGAGATTAATTTAAATAATAAGAATACTACTTCTTACGGAACTAGTTTTAATTATTCCAACAATGAAAAGTATAAAGCTGAAAATAATAATGGGATGAATACTGATTATTCTATGAATGTATCAAACCAGAATGGAATTAGTGATATGTACCCTGAAATTGTTGCTGTTGCTACTAGAAAGAATAAGAATAATGATAAGAAAACATTTACCCCATATAAAGTACCACCGGGTAAATTAAAAGATAATCCTGTACCAATATCTACCGCGGCAATGAATCACAATAAAACTGATATAAATGATGACGACGAAGTAGTCCCACTTACAAGCGAGATAGATATGGAGATGAATGAACCAGTAAATATTAATAACCCTAAAGTAAATAATACTGATAATCATGAAGATCAACTTAATAATGAAAAGGATAAGAGCAGTAGTGATGAGCAAGGTGAACCAACAAAGAAAAATAATCCTACTGTCAAATCAGGAAAAAGAATACATGCTGATAAAATTAGTGAAAATAACTCTAACTATATTGATGATGAAATTGGAAATAAATTGAGGAAAGATAATATTACTACATTTGATAATAGTTATAAAACAAAACCAACCAATCCTAAGAGGAAAAATTCCTATAATGACACTACTGATGATGACGCTCAATCTGATAAGAAAAGGAAAACAGAAAAATTGCAGTTTCTTGATTTGTCATTTATTAATCAACCTAATATAACAAATGCAAAGAAGAAAAATAAGTTAGATAGAATAAACGAACTTTCAAATCTAGTTAGTGAAATTAATGAAGATAATAATAAAGCAGATGAATCATTGACTAAAAATGAAAAGCATATTAAAATACTTGAAAAGTTGGAAAACATGTACATTGAAGATCTGATTCGGGATATTGTATCAACGGAAGTCAAAACTAAGTTAGTAAATTTGCTAGACTGGTTCCCTAAATTTAGAAGTGAATTTATAAAATCTTTAAAGTTAACTTCATTTAAAAACCCAGCATCAAATGTTATGTCACTTTTTAGTAGAAATAAAATTATTAAAGTACCTGGTGAAGTTGAAAATAATAATGCTGAAATTTTCTTGGATACCTGCTCTAGTGTTAATTTAATTACTAAATCAGCATTAAAGAAATTTCAAATCAACAAACCTTGTATTGGTACAATTACTGAAACTTTTCTACAAGCCTTCTCTAATAATAATTCAAATTCTAGTATTTATGAATTAAGTATAAAAATCGGTGATCTTACCTTTTCTGAATATTTTAGACTAGTAGACAAAGATGACATTTTTGATATACTAATTGGGGTTGATTCTTTAAAAAGAAATCGATTTGTTATTAACTTAGTGGATGATACTTTATATTTTATGGATTTAAGTAATAATCCAATTAAACTTACCAATTTGTGCTACGATATTAATATATACAATAATGGAAATGACAATAATCAAACTGAAGTTAATGATGATAAAGAACAGAATAATACTGATAATGTTAAGCACACTAATTTTGATGATTATTACCTTTCAACTTATGGGATATTACCAGCATTAATTACAGTCACTAGTGAATCAACTACTAATAATCAAGGTTTAGATATAAAATTGAATAATTTAGAAATTAAAAGAAACATAATAAATAATATTATTACTGTATTACCTTTGGATATTCAAAACAAGATGAAGGATGTCTTTAACAACTTTATGGAGGTAATAGCCATTAAAACAGATGATTTAGGTAAGACTAAATTACTTCCTCATCATATTGACTTGCTACCAAATACTAAACCGATTAAACAGAGAGCCTATAGATTACCGAAAGTTAAAGCTGATGCTCTAAAGGTAGAACTTACTAAGCTCATAGAGAATGGTCTTATTGAACCATCCCATTCACCTTGGTCTTCACCTGTAGTTTTGGTTCCGAAAAAGAATAACCAAGTAAGAATGTGTGTAGATTATCGAATGTTGAATAATTTTACAATTAAAGTCTCCTATGCTCTCCCCCTTATAGACGACATTCTGTATTATGTAGGTAATAATGCCGCAGTTTTAAGTACTATTGATTTGTTCTCAGGATACCATCAGATTCCAATGCATCCTGATGATAAAGATAAAACTTGTTTTACCACTATTTTTGGTAATTATAATTTTGTTGTTATGCCCTTCGGTTTGTGTAATGCACCTGCGACTTTCCAAAGGGAAATGAACAGAATATTTTTTGATTTAATTGGAAAGTCTGTGTTCGTTTATATTGATGATTTAGTTATTTTTTCTAATTCTCTAGAACAACATGTCACTGACTTAGCTTCTGTATTTCAAATTTTAAAAGATAATGGTTTGAAAATAAATATTGATAAATGTAATTTCTTTAAGCAAGAAGTTGAATTATTAGGTCATCTACTTTCTGTTGATGGTTTAAAACCTTTGGACTCGAAAATAAATGTTATATTAAATTGGATTCCACCTAAAAACATTAAACAACTTCGTTCCTTTTTAGGTGCAGTTGGGTATTACCGTAAGTTTATTTCTAACTTTGCACAAGTAGCTCAACCACTATACGAGCTCACTAAAATAGGTATTCCTTACGAATGGTCCGATTCTTGTTCTAATTCTTTTGAAAATTTAAAATTAAAGTTAGCTTCGGCTCCAATTCTTTCTCCGCCTGATTTTAGCAAACCCTTTATTATAAGAACGGATGCTTCTAGAAGTGGTATCGGTGGTGTTTTAATACAATTGGACAAAGATAAATTTGAGAAACCATTATACTACCAGAGTCGTACCCTATCTGATACTGAAAGACATTATAGTATTACTGAACTTGAGGGAACTGCCGCCTATTATTGTGTTATGAAATTTAAATCATTTATTACAGGTAATAATTTTGATACTTTATTAATTACAGATCACAAACCTTTAGTCAGCATTTTCAAAAATAAGGAACCAACAACAAGCCGCCACATAAAATGGATTACTGAATTTAGTGCATTAAGGGTGATTGTTCAATTTGAGGAGGGGAAGAAGAATGTTCTAGCAGACGCTTTATCTAGAATGGAGAGTTCTCAAACCCCTGTAATTATTAATAATGATGAAAAAAAAAATAGTAAAATTAATATTTCTGAATTTAATAATGCTAATGATTATTCTAATGAAGTTGGAAATAAAAATAAAATAGTTACTACAAAAAGTAAAATAAAAAAGAAAGTTAGATTTGATGACGATATTATAAATGTTAGTAAAAATGTTGATATTAGTAAAGAAATAGCAAACGTGATAGTTGAAAATAAAGACGTAAATGGAGATATTCGTGTAGGTGATAGTAATGAACAAAGAGTAATGTTAAATAATTTTTTCAATGACTTTATAAAAAAAAGAATTATTTTAATTGATGGAATAGAATATTATAAACATGGAGATAATTTTAGGAAAATAATTACTGATAATAATGAGAAAATCCGATTAATAGCTCAAGCTCATGCAATAGGACATGAAGGTATTTATAAAACATATCATAGGTTATGTAGAGATTATTATTGGAAAGGAATGTCTAAAGATATAAAATTATTCATCAAAGGTTGCCATAAATGTCAAACATGTAAAGTGCAACCATTAAATAAATATCCTGAAAATATTGCTACTCCACCAGAACTTCCTTTTACTCGTGTTAGTTTGGACTTAATAGGACCTTTAAATACCACTAAAAGAGGCTCAAGGTATATTATTGCTTTAGTGGACTATATGACTAAATGGGTAGAGGCTTCCCCATTAATAAAAACTGAATCTGAAGATGTGATAAGATTTTTAACGGAAGTGTTTTGTAGGCATGGTATTCCAGAAGTCTTGGTTACAGATAATGGACCACAATTTAGTTCAGATAGAACTAAAGCATTCCTAGATCTTAATGATGTGTTTGTACAATATATTACAACTTACCATCCTGCTTCAAATGGACAAATTGAAAACAGAAATAAAGAAATTTCAAAATATTTAAGAGTGTTAGGAAAAAATAATGAAGAATGGGACGATATATTACCTAGCGCTTTATGGGCACTTCGAACTGCTAAAAATGAAGTAACAAAATTTAGTAGTTTTGAATTATTATATGGTCGCAGAGATATGCAACCATTTGAATTATCAATAAATTTAGATAAAAAAGGACCTGAAGAAACAGATGATGAATACTACCTTAGAAAATTTATTACTCACCATAACTGGATTCAGGAAGCAATAAACAATATTGAGACTGCAAATGAGGTTTGGAGGGATAGAAGAAAACAAATAAGGAGATTAAGAAGTGAATTTAAACCCGGAGACCTTGTTTTGATAAAACACTTCAATCGTCGAAAATTGGACCCGTACTTTATTGGACCTTTAAAAATTATTAAACGACAATTCAACACTGTGACGGTATGTGACCCACAGACAGGGGAAATAGCCGAACGCAATATTCACCTTAAAAATATAATTCCGTATTATACCTCTTATGTAGGATATGTAAATGAAGAATGAAAAGTGAAATTTTAAGGAAGGTAAAAAAAAAAAAAAAAAAAAAAAAAAAAAAAAAAAATAAATAAAATAAAATAAAATAAAATAATAATAATAATAATAATAATAATAATAATAATAATAATAATAATAAATAAATAAATAAATAAATAATAAATAATAATAAATAATACTAATAAATGATAGTAGTAATCATAATAAATAAACAATATTACAAATATATATAAAAATTTAATACTTACAAAAATAATTTAAAAGAATTTCAGTTGATGGAAAAATACATTTCAATTAATAGTAATTGTGAAATTTCAAAATTTCAAAATTTCAAAATTCAAATTGTAAATTTGATCAAATAATAATTAATAATTTTAATATAATAATTATAAATAATAATTATAATAATAATTTTTATTTAGTATATATATATAAAAAAAAAAAAAAAAAAAATTTAAATTTCGAAATCTAAATTTTAAAAAAAAAAAAAAAAAAAAAAAAAAAATTTTAATAATAATGATAATACTAAAATTTTCCTTTGTTTTATCGTATATCAATGCTTGCCATAAGACTTCAGGAGACGAAGTTTAATTTCGGCGGAGGCATCTTGATACGTGATAAAATTATATAGTTAAAAATATTAAATTTATATAGTTATTTTTAAGGGTTAGCAATTATTTAAGAAAAATAATAATTTAATCTATTATTGAATAACCAATAAAATATTATAAAAATTTTATATAAAAATAACAAAAATTCACTTTTATTAAGAAAAGAGAGTTCTTTGATAAATATAATTAATTATTGAGAATTTTTATATCTGTTTTAACTAAAAATATTTTTTTATATTAAATATATAAATGTACTTAAAATTATTTTTATTAATAAAATAAAAGAGAAAGTTACAAATAAGATTTTTTTTTATGTTTAATCCTTTTTTTTCTTATATTCAAATACTTTGTGTATAAATTGTTAAAAATAATAAAAGTAAAAGCAAAATAATTAATAACACTAAAAAATAATTATTAGTTATAATATAAATAAATATACAAATAATCATTTTTTTTATTCTTTTATTAGAATATATTATTTTGTATAAATCCCTTTTGTTCGACTCCTGGAAATAAAATAAATAATTAAATTTATGGTATTATTAAATAATACGTACCATTGTAAGAAATATTTGTGGCCATAAGTTTGCCCACAAATATTTCAATTGAAACCATATATTCTGGTCACCATTTATTGGCCAGATATATGTATAACCATATATTAATGGTTATTAATTAAATAGGAAGTTTATTTGCTTTACCCAATCAAGTGGTAAAGAAAATAAACTAATATAGTTAAATAGTATAGTTAAAACTAACGTTAAATACTTTAGCGTTAGTATTAAAGTAAATTAATAGCTATAATAATAATTAATGTATATAATTATAACTGTAAAGATATCAAACGCCTCTGTTTGATATCTTTAATGTAACTTAAGCCACAAGTATTATTGTTTAAGTTACACAAATTATATTCAGAAAAAGAAAATGAGACATAATTTATTTATTAATAATTAAAGTTTAAAACAAAATAAATTATTAATTTATTTTTAATGTTTAACAAGCAAATTAATATTCTCAATTTAAATCCCTAGTTTTAGTATTGTTTTTTTATAGAAATAGATAAATAATAAATGATTAATATATCAATAATACATGGGCACATATTCAAATTAAATAGTACTTAATTTGAATTGCCAATTGTATTTTACTAAAAATAGTTATAGTTTAAATATTTATTAATAATTAAGATTTTAGTGTAGATTTTAAATAATAATATATAAGAAATAAATAGTTATAATATAATATAAATGTATTTAGGAAAAATATAAATAGAAGATATTTTTCATCATTTTATCGATGTAATTGTTATTATTAAAATTCTATTATAATAAAAGATATTTTATAAAACAATTTTTTATTTTATTTTTTCAAAATCTTGTGTTATTGTAATAGAATAGATATCCTAATCTATTCTTTCAGTGTTCAACATTACAATAACAATTACCTAACATACAAATAAGAGTACGTTAGGATATCTTGGATAACTACTGATAACTTTGGGAACTACCAGGTATTTTGGATAACTACTGATATCTTTTGAAACTACCAGATATTTTGGATAACTACTGATATCTTTTGGAACTACCGGATATCTTGGATAACTACTAGTGTCTTTGTGAGCTACCATTTTTATAAATTTATTCTATTATCTTGCTCGACACTGTAACATACAGAGAGAGTCTGAAGCAACGTTTTAGTATAGATTTTTCTTTAGTTACTTTGAATTAAAAAAAAAAAAAAAAAAAAAAAAAAAAAAAAAAAAAAAAAAAAATTACTTGCTTGTAATAGTAGCAGGAAACAATCGGTAATCTTAATTTTTTCATTTAGTGTCTAGTTGGTGAATTGGAGGAATTAATAAATATATTTGATAATTGGAATTTGGAGGAAATGACGGATAGAATGGAGAATGCTGCTGGGAATCATGGAAGCATTATTAATGCTCCACCATTATTCACTGGTAGGCAAAGGGAATTAGATGGTTTTTTAACCAGAGTGGAATTGGTTTTCCGAACTCGACCGGCACTGTATAATACAGATCGCGTCCGGGTTGACTTCGTTATTTCCTACTTCTCTGGGAAACCGTTGGAATGGGCTTCATCACTAATGCGGAATAATAGTGGGATATTAAACAATTATGATGAATTTATAGATCGTTTGAGGGCTAATTTCGGATGTGACCGTTATGATACTGTTGTTGCGAATGGTAAATTAGACAACATCCGACAAAAAAAACTTGGATATGTTGTTGATTATATTACCGAGTTTCAAAGAATAAGCCAAAATTCAAACTTTAATGAAAGTGCAAAGATCTATATGTTTCTGAAAGGTTTAAACCCACAGTTAAGAGAAAAGTTGGCTTTTGTTGAAACCAATCCAAATTCAATGGAACAGTTAATATCTTCAACAATTTTGGTTGAAGATATGATGAAAAGAAATTCTTTAAGTGAATTCTATTTTAACAATAGGATTGCGGGAGATCCTATGGATGTTGATGTTTTTAAAATTAGTGCGGATAGGAAACGTAAGCGTTATATCAACATTCAAGGATCCAGCGGTCGTTATGAGGAGAGATCAAATAATTTTGAAGAAGAAAGAAAAAAGGGTGTTTGTTTTCTTTGCAAGAAACCAGGACATTTGAAATTCAATTGTCCTAATAGAGTTAAACCAAAAAGAGTATTCCGGATTATTAAGGAAAAGACTCCTAGAATTGCTAATCCAAGGATTTATAAAGTGGGAGTCATGGATAGCAAAAAAGACGTAAATATTATCGATTTTTATTTAAGTACAAACAATATTCCGGAAGTTAAAGTTAGAGTGTTAGTTGATTCAGGATCCGAATTAAGTTTTATTAATCCTGAACTTGCTAAAGAAATTGGAATTCATTTTGAAACTGTTGAGCCTTTCCGAGTTTCAGGAGTTAACGATGGGATTTCTTGTGTAATGGAACGGAGTGAAAAGTGCATATTAAGATGTAGAAATCATTTTGAAACTATTCAATTATATAGTTTAAAGGTTCCTGGTGTCGACGTAATTCTTGGACTACCATGGATTAAAAAGCACAATCCTGAGGCTTTTTATGATTCCAAGAAAATCAATTTTAGTTCGGGATATTGCGCTAGACACTGTAACCATGGGAAAAGAAATAGAAAAAGTAAGAAGAAATCTAAGAAGGACGAATTAGACCATGAAGTCCTCGACAAAAGTATTATGAAAAAATCGGCTAAATCCATCGGTCTCTCGGATAATGCAAACACCTCGAATAATGAAGACAAGGAGTACGTTAGAGGACGCCTAGTAAGAACTATTAATGATGAAGAAGACAGCGAAGATGACGGAGACAATTATAATAAAAAAGTTAAATGTATAATTAGTAAAATTAGTGAAACATGTAATAGTAATAATAAATGTAATTATGAATGTAATGAAAATAGTCTTAGTTTAATAGAAACAAAGATTAAGAATAATGAATTAAATAAAGAAAAAATGGTCACCGTACCATCCGAATATATTGAATTTTTAGAAGTGTTTAACGAAAAAAATTGTGAAGTGTTACCTCCTCATAGACCTTATGATTGTGAAATCAAGCTTAAGGATGATTCAACTTTATTTTATGGACCCTTGTATCCATTAACTGAAGTTGAAAGAGAGGAACTTAAAAAATATATAGATGAAAATTTAAATAAGGGTTTTATTAGGAAATCATCGTCTCCTGCAGGGGCTCCAATTTTGTTTGTTAAAAAGAAGGATGGCTCCCTGAGACTTTGTATTGATTATAGAAAGTTGAATGACATTACCATTCGTAATTCATATCCTTTACCTTTAATTAGTGACCTTCTGGAAAGAGTGAAAAATGCTAAAATTTTCACTAAATTAGATCTCAAATCTGCTTATAATCTTATTCGTATTAAAGAAGGTGACGAATACAAAACAGCTTTTCGTACTAGGTATGGTCATTATGAATATCTAGTTATGCCTTTTGGATTAAAGAATGCACCTGCAACTTTTCAACACTTTATTAACGATGTTCTCAGTGATTACTTAGACGATTTTGTTATCTCGTATATTGATGATATCCTTATTTATTCTAATAATATCGAAGAGCATCATGAGCATGTTAAAAAGGTACTTAAGAAACTACTTGAAAATAATCTTTATGTTAAATTAGAAAAATGTGAGTTTGATGTTGAGAAAACCACTTTTCTTGGTTATGTCATTTCAAAGGATGGATTGCAAATGGATGAAAATAAAGTTAAAGCAATTCTCGATTGGCCGGTTCCCAAGAATGTTAAAGAGGTTCAGTCTTTTATTGGTTTATGCAACTATTACAGAATTTTTATTAAAGACTTTGCTAAAATTGCAAACCCTCTTCACAAACTCACTAGAAAGAATGTTGCTTTTAACTGGGTGAAAGAAGATCAGGACGCTTTTATTTTATTAAAATCTCTGTTCACGTCAGCTCCTATTCTGAAACATGCGGATAGTAATAAACAATTTATTGTAGAAACTGATGCTAGTAATTATGCTGTCGGTGCTATTCTCTCTCAAGAATTTGATGGCAAATTACATCCTATTGCATTTCTTTCTAAAAGTTTGACGAGTTGTCAAAGAAACTATCCTATATATGACAAGGAACTTTTAGCTATTGTAATTGCTCTTGAAGAATGGCGTCATTATTTAGAAGGTGCACGCCATCCGTTCATAATTTATACTGATCACAAGAATTTAACATTTCCTAGAAAACCTGAAATGTTATCTCAGAGACAAATTAGATGGAATTTGTTCTTATCCAGATTTGATTTTAAACTCATTTATAGAGCTGGAAAGAAATCCGGTAAGCCTGATATCCTGTCTCGTAGAAGTGACCATTTAGAGAATAATATTAATTCTGATGTTTCTTGTCTTACTATTTCGTTTCATCATAGCGATAACAAACCGTTAATCGATTCTATTTTATTAGAACTTAAAAATGACGATTTGTATAATTCTATTGTCCAATTTAAAATGAATGGTTCTGCATGTAATGCACCTATTAAAAATATTGATAAAGTTATTATTGATAATGAAGGATTTTTGTTATATAATAATCTTATTTATGTTCCTAAATCTCTTAGGACAAGAGTTTTGGAACTTCATCATGATTCTGTTGCTGCTGGTCATTTCGGTATTAAGAAAACCACTGAACTGATTTCCAGAAACTTTTGGTGGCCAAGGTTTCATTCAGACGTTAAATCTTTTATCAAATCTTGCGTGACTTGTTGCAAATCCAAAGTCCCCAGACATAAGCCTTATGGACTATTATCCCCCTTGGGCACTCCCAGTAGGCCCTGGTCTGATATTTCTATTGATTTTATTGTTGATCTTCCTAAGTCCAGAGATATGACAACTCTCATGGTTGTTGTCGATAGATTTACTAAATTTGCTCACGCCATTCCTTTACGTTGTCTTCCTACTGCTTCGATTGCTGCTGATGCTTTTATTGCTAATGTCTTCCGTTTGCATGGTCTTCCTGATTCCATCATTTCTGATAGAGGCTCGCAATTTACTTCTGACTTTTGGTCAAGACTTTGTGACCTTCTTAATATCAATCATTCATTATCGACTGCCAACCATCCGCAGACAGATGGTCAAACGGAGAGGGTGAACGGCATATTAGAACAATATTTCCGTTGTTTTATAAATAAAAAGCAGAATAACTGGGTTGATCTTATCCCATTTGCTGAATTTGCATATAATAATACTTTACAACAATCTATAAATCAATCCCCATTCTTTGCTAATTATGGTTTTCATCCAAAGTTCAGCTTAGAAATTCCAGCTAATGATAGACCTAGTAGAGCTGAACAAAGAGTAATTGATATGAATGAAAACTTTAAATTATTAAAAGAAAACTTAGAAAAAGCAAAAGAAACATATAAGAAATATGCCGATATGAAGAGAATGATTCCCCCGGAGTTCGAAGTAGGAAAGAAGGTATGGTTATTGAAAGATTCTCCTGGAACTAACCTAAAGAGAAAATTAGCACCTCAAATGCTTGGTCCATTTGAGATAATTGAAAAAGTTAGTTCTCTCGCTTTCAAATTGAAACTTCCAAAGACAATGAGATGTCATCCAGTCTTTCATGTTTCATTGTTAGAACCATATTTTGAAAACAAGTTTAACGACAGGTCTAATCGTAGGAAGAGGAACATTCACCTTAACACAGATTTAATTGAAAAAATTCCAGAGAAAATTGAAAAGATGAAATCTGTTAATGGTGAAACATTTTATAAGTTATCATGGAAAGGATTTGACAAATCCACTTGGATTTCTGAAGATCAGATTCCAGATAAACAATTAATACAAGAGTTTGAAAGAAACTCTAAAAAGTCAAAATATAAGTCGAACGACTCCTCCATGAAAATTAGAGAGAATAAAGTTGGTAATCTAATCAAGCATAGATACCAACCATTTGTAATTGAAATTCCTTCGAGAAAAGATTCCTTATAAATTAATCTCGCAGGAGCTCGACTTAGAGAGAGAGATTGTAAAGATATCAAACGCCTCTGTTTGATATCTTTAATGTAACTTAAGCCACAAGTATTATTGTTTAAGTTACACAAATTATATTCAGAAAAAGAAAATGAGACATAATTTATTTATTAATAATTAAAGTTTAAAACAAAATAAATTATTAATTTATTTTTAATGTTTAACAAGCAAATTAATATTCTCAATTTAAATCCCTAGTTTTAGTATTGTTTTTTTATAGAAATAGATAAATAATAAATGATTAATATATCAATAATACATGGGCACATATTCAAATTAAATAGTACTTAATTTGAATTGCCAATTGTATTTTACTAAAAATAGTTATAGTTTAAATATTTATTAATAATTAAGATTTTAGTGTAGATTTTAAATAATAATATATAAGAAATAAATAGTTATAATATAATATAAATGTATTTAGGAAAAATATAAATAGAAGATATTTTTCATCATTTTATCGATGTAATTGTTATTATTAAAATTCTATTATAATAAAAGATATTTTATAAAACAATTTTTTATTTTATTTTTTCAAAATCTTGTGTTATTGTAATAGAATAGATATCCTAATCTATTCTTTCAGTGTTCAACATTACAATAACTAATAAATAAAAGATAATAATTATAATAATTATTTAAGTAAATAATATTTCATATTAATATTTATTTGTTTTATATTTATTTTTGTGTTATAATATTTATTTTAGTTCTTTTATTATTTTTTATAAAACTTTATTTAGTTATTAACTCGTATAGAGAGGTAATAACTAACTTAATTAACTTGTTATATTTAACCTATTAACTAATATATATAAAAACCTTTTACACGATTTTTTGATACGAAGAAAAATATTATCTTAATTCTATAAAGGAATATAGAAAGTGATGTGAAGATATTAACTGGATTTAAAACAAATTCAGATAATATCTATAATTAAACATAATAATTATAATTAAATAATTTCAATAATTATTTTAAAACACTTTTAAAAGTCACCTTTTAAATTTTGATTCAGTGAAAGGGTTATGATTTCAAAAATTTAATATCAATACACTATAACCCTTAACCAAAAATAAGCAAGTACGAAATAAGGTGTAACTCGCCAAAAACGATCGCTACGGCTGTAAGTGCTACAGTGATGAAACTAGGTTTATTGGAAAGCTTAGGAAGAAAGCTACAATTTGGTACAATCGCGGTCCTTCTAACTGATCATTTAAGGAAGTTATGATCATTTAAAGATTTTATTAGGTAAATTAAAATCAATATGATATCAAGTATGGATCATAAATATTTCTTATGACTTGATGAAATTAAAAATATATCAATAGGAATTTTAGTTATATTAATTTAATTAATGATAACGATTGTTACTAAAAATAGAACTAGACCCATTTAGGTGTAACAGTTAACACCTATAAATTAAATAATCTTAATTATTATAAAATAGGTTAACGGCAAGTTTTATTAGAAATAATTTTGAAAATAATAATTATTTAATTATAACAAATATGTTATGGTAATATCAATTAATAATGATGAATTATTAATTGAATAGTTTTTATAATTACTAATTAGGATCAACTGTTTAAATGATTAATCATATGTTTATTTTATTTTATGTCATGACAAACAAACAAACAAACAAACAATCTTATTACTTATTTAATTATATTACTAATATATTACATGTAATACTTTATTCTTATTAATATCAATTTAATAATCTGAACAAAGAATATAAAAGAGAATGAATTGAATTCGATTTTAATTCTTTGTAAAGATTATAGTTATAATCTTAATTATATAGTTACTTATAATATCATTTATATTATTAGTATTAAATAAATAAAAAATTTATAAAAAGTTATTTTAAAGTAAATATAAATTTTTCATTTTTCATTTGGGAGTTTAAGGTGTTATTTTATAATTAAGTTTAATTTCTTAAAAAACATTTTTACTATATAATTAATAACATTCTGACCTGGCCGCATAACCAAACCCAAAAACTTAACAAGTGATAATATTTGTATCTAAAATTTAATAAATAAAAATAAATAAGAAAATAAATGATTTTTATACTTGTTCATTTGCAAGTCTTTGTTAGTTTAAAATATAAAATTATTTTATTTAATTATAAAGTTTTAATATTTACTAACTCTTGTATTATTAAATATATATATGTTATGGTTTAATACATCTTGAATGTATGTAAATATAATCATAACTATTATTTTAATAAAATTTAATATTATTATCTAATTTTACTGGATTATTAGGAACATCTTTTAAAATAAAATAATTCTATCACTATTTATACAAAATTATTATTTTAAAGTATAATTATAAACAAATATAAACTATTTAATTTAAAACTAAATAAACAATTAAATAGACAAAAAGTTTACATTTATAGTTTTTAATTTAATATTTTTATACATGTTAATTATTTTAATTTTTATCTGTATTTTAATTATCATTATTATTATTATTATTATTATTATTATTATTATTATTATTATTATTATTATTATTATTATTATTATTATTATTATTATTATTATTATTATTATTATTATTATTATTATTATTATTATTATTATTATTATTATTATTATTATTATTATTATTATTATTATTATTATTATTATTATTATTATTATTATTATTATTATTATTATTATTATTATTATTATTATTATTATTATTATTATTATTATTATATTATTATTATTATTATTATTATTATTATTATTATTATTATTATTATTATTATTATTATTATTATATTATTATTATTATTATTATTATTATTATTATTATTATTATTATTATTATTATTATTATTATTATTATTATTATTATTATTATTATTATTATTATATTATTATTATTATTATTATTATTATTATTATTATTATTATTATTATTATTATTATTATTATAAATTCATAATTTATAAATTTAATTATTTATCATTTTTGATAAAGAATGAAATTTATAAATAATGAATTAATAGAATAGCTGATTTTAAAATTATATAAACTTAATATAAATTAAAATAATAGTAAATAATCAAAATAATATAAAATATAAATGTTTAATTAAATTTTAAAAATGTAAAATATAAACAACTTTTGTTTATAAACAAACTTAAATGTAATTATTTATTATAAATAGAAATAGAAAATATTATTTTTAAAGATTGTTACTAATTAGCCAGGAAAATTAGAATATTTTAAAATTATAATAAATTAATATATTTTTTTTTATAATACATAGCGAGATGTATTATACATTTATTTTAAATAAATAAACTAATATTATAAAACAAGATGTTTTTAAAACTTTAAATTATATTTAATAATTATATATACTTGTAGAATGAGCAAGTAAAAATAAATCATTCAATTACACACAAATATACCACTTTCTAAGCTTATTTAGAATTAAGGCATATTTGAACGTGTGTCATTTTGATAAAGAATGAAATTTATAAATATAAAATTATTAAACCTGATTTTTAAGTTGTCAAGAATCTAAGTGGATTTAAGTTTATAATTAAGTCTACTAGGTTAGGATAGGCTTAATTATATAGTAAATTAAGTGTTAAGATAAGAAATAATAAATATAGTTTTTAAAGAATTATTTTATTCAGCTTTTTATTAATATATAAATAATAATTATTAATTTTTAAATATTGAATTTACTATATAAAAAATGAGTATTAATAATCTCACAAAGAACTTCTTAAAATCGTTCTTTGTTCAACTTATTTATACTTTCATTTTTAATATAATATTGATATTAATAAAGTATAATAATAATAATATTTTTAAGTTATACATTTATAATAATATAAATATAAATATTAATAAAATATAATAATATAATAATATAAAAATATAATTTTCTTTAAATATTGATATTAATAAGTTGTTAAAAATAATATTAATAATTGTTTAAATGAATCTTATTTTACTAATTGGTTTGTTTAATATTAATTAATTGTTACACTATTTATCTCCGGATAATAAATAGCTTCCCAATTAATATTTATATTAAATAAACTATTATTAGTAAAATATTATTAAATTAATATTTTAATTAATTTAATTAATAATTTCAAAATTATGAAATTTCATGAAATATCAAATTTCATGAATTGAGATTTTGACATAAGTTAACCCTATGTCAAGAATAGAAGACGATTAAAAAATAAATTAAATGTTCAAATAAACAATTTAAAAATCAAATTTATATTTCAAAAAGTATAAAACACTTTTAAAAATAATTAAAAAGATCACTTGGAAAAATTTAATATTGAAAAGGGTTAAGGATCACAAAAATTTAATTTTCAATAAATTAACCCTTGAGAAGAAATGCACTATACGAAACTAGCGAAAACTTCTGAATCTCGTGTCCTATTTTCCTTTTCTAGAGACTTCAAATTAATTTTATTAGAAAGTACTAGTCGAGATCTATATTCTCACAAATTTTCAGCTAATTTAGACCACTAGTTCTTGAGATATAGCTATTTAAAGAATTAATTAGTTCCAATAAATATATAATAATATATATTAAAATGATTAATATTAATTTATATAATTAAAGTCATTATTCAAGTCATCCAACTTTCTATAAATATTTCAATTTAAAAATTTTCCATTATTATTAAATAAGGTTAGATAATAAATATTCTTGATTACAAACCTAATCAATTATAAAAATTAATTAATAATTTTTCAAATAATTTTGATTAATAACCTCAATCATAATCAAACCAAAAGCCTTTGGATCAAAAATCATTAATTATAATTATTAATTAATTGATCATGAGAATATATAATTAGTATCAGTAATTGTTATTCTCAATTTATAATATTAAATATTTACAATTTAAAATGGTTAAAACAATACTTTTATTTTAAAAGTAATTTAAAAGATTAATCTTAAGATCATATGAATTCATATTATTAATATCAATATCAATTATTAATATTTTAATTTAAAATTATTTTAATTTTATCTTTATTATTAATATCAATATTAATATCAATGTAATTTTGTTATATGTAAGAAAAAGTATTTAAACAAAGAATTGAAATCAATTTTGAAATTCTTTGTAAGATTATTAATTATTAATTATAATATAACTTAATAAATATTATCTTAATAAATAAATAATTAATAAACAAATTTCATAATTAAATTATATTAAAATTTTTATTTTAAATATAAAAACCTATTTAATTTTAAATTAGTATTAATTAAATTCTTTAATAAGTTTTGAAGAAAAGATTTAATAATAAATAAATTTAATATTTTATTAGAAAATTAAGTTATATTATATGAAACATTCTGACCAAGTTACATACCAATCCTAGCCCACTTTACACCCTAAAAGTAACTTAAAATAAGTTATAGTTTAATTAAGTACTTTACCAAAATTCTTAAATAAAATTAATCCTAAACACTGCATATGTTTTGATTATTGAAAGAAAATAATAAACTTTAATTAATCGAGATCAAAATATATAACTTTTGTTAAATTAATTGTTAAATTAAATATTTAATAACTTCATTAGTAAATTACACTTTAAAAGTAAACAAATATAGTAATTCATGTTATAAAATAATATAATTAAACACCTTTATTAAAACATTAAAAATAATTATTACTTTAATTAATTGTAAAATAAACAACTTTTTATATTCTTTAACTTTTAATTATTTCTTTTATTGTTATTTCTAATTACTTTTATTACTTTTATTGTAAATAGTTATTAATTTTATTGTTTTAATGTAAGTAGTTTAAATTCAAAAAAAAATATAAATACATGTAAATATTCTCATTTTAATCATCATTATTATTATTAATAAAGAAATATTATATAGTTAGATTAATATTTTATAATTTTAATAATCACTTTTATACTTAAATAAATAAAATTTTAAATATTTAAATATTAGAAAAACAAGTGTTTCTAATAAAACAATTTAGTGTTTTAACAAAACAATTTTATTAATTTTTATAAAAACGATCTTAAATCTTAATCAATATAACTTATATAGTTATACTCAAAGATATAATATAATAATCACTTTTTGAAGTAAAATTCAAAATTAAGATTATTATCAAATTATATCATTTTTGATAGATAATTAAATTTATAATTATAAATTAATAATAATAATAATAATAATAATAATAATAATAATAATAATAATAATGATAATTAAAATACAGATAAAAATTAAAATATTTAATATGTATAAAATTATTAAATTAAAAATTATAAATGTAAACTTTTTGTTTATTTAATTGTTTATTTATTTTTAAATTAAATAGTTTATATTTGTTTATATTTATACTTTAAAACAATAATTTTGTATAAATAGTAATAGAAAGTTCTTTTTAAAAGATGTTCCTAATAATCCATAAAAATTAGATATAGTTATATTAAATTTATATATTATGGTTACTAATTATCCAAGAGAGAAAAATTAGATATTTATACTTAATAAAACAATATTTATTTTACAACATTTATAATACATACTAGATGTATTAAATTTTAATTATTTAATAATACTAGAGTTATTAAATAATATGATAATATAATAATTTTATAATTAAATAAAATAACATTTTATATTAAAAACTAACTAACACTTGCAAATGGTATAAAAATCATTTATTCTATTTTTATTTTCCTTATTTTTATTTATAAATTTTTAGATACAGATATTATCACTTGTCACGAATACTAGTGGAATCTGCAATTTCAAGATCACTTGAAATTGTGAAATTACTTATAAAATTTCAAAATCAATAATATTTTATTTTCAAATAAATTATAAAATTATATTAAGAAATATTTAAAAAATATATAAAAGGTTAAGATATGACCTTAACCCTTAATATTTTTATAACAAATAACTTTAACCCTTATCGTCAAAATTAAATAAGGGAAAATACGCGTATCTCCTCAACGAATGGCGATTTTTGGGAAATTATGGTTGGGAGATTGTGGGTTCGTTAGAAAGCCACGCTCGAGATGAACAACATATCTTAAAATCAGGTCGATATCTCTGCTGGTTCACGAGATATTCCAATTTAAAGATATTTTGTTAGTAATGATTAATTGTTTATTCAGAGAATGATCACCCCTGATGTATTGAACATAAATCATTAATCATTCACCCAAAAGGATATAAATTATTGTTTTAATTAAATTAAAATTATTTTCCGGAATTAATTAACTTTATTTTATAATAATTATTTCAATAACATAGCTTATAATCTTTGAATTAAAAGATTATAAATTATTAATATTATATTCAATGAATTATATTATAATTAAGAAATAATTAATATTATGAATATATAGACAATAGTTATTTTTAATAATTAGTAATAAGTCTTAAGTTTAACCTTAGTATTATAAAATATATTATAAAAAATAATCATGTATTAAAAAGTTATTTTATTATTAAATGTAAAATTACAAATAGTATAAATAGTTTAGAATAGTTTTATGAATTAAATCTTTGTAAAGATTATTACCTTATTAATACTTAACAAGTATTACTATTAAATAATCTTATTATTATATATACTCTTCAAATAAAATAAAAAGAAATTATTTTAACTATAATACATAATTTAATTATTCATTTATAAACCAATTAAGATTATTTTAATAAAACATTTTTTCTAACCTAGTTATCTTTAATCTTTTATTTAATTTAATATTTTAATATTAAATTATAAGTTTAGTAAAACTTTTACATCACTTTCTATAGTAAAATATAGAATTAAGATAATATCCTCTTCGTATCAAAAAATGATAAATAATTAAATTTATAAATTATGAATTTATAATAATAATAATAATAATAATAATAATAATAATAATAATAATAATAATAAAATAATAATAATAATAATAATAATAATAATAATAATAATAATAATAAAATAATAATAATAATAATAATAATAATAAAATAATAATAATAATAATAATAATAATAATATAATAATAATAATAATAATAATAATAATAATAATAATAATAATAATAATAATAATAATAATAATAATAATAATTAAAATACAGATAAAAATTAAAATATTTAACATGTATAAAATTATTAAATTAAAAATTATAAATGTAAACTTTTTGTTTATTTAATTGTTTATTTATTTTTAAATTAAATAGTTTATATTTGTTTATAATTATACTTTAAAATAATAATTTTGTATAAATAGTGATAGAATTATTTTATTTTAAAATTGTTCCTAATAATCCAGTAAAATTAGATAATAATATTAAAATTTATTAAAATAATAGTTATGATTATATTTACATACATTCAAGATGTATTAAACCATAACATATATATATTTAATAATACAAGAGTTATTAAATATTAAAATTTTATAATTAAATAAAATAATTTTATATTTTAAACTAACAAAGACTTGCAAATGAACAAGTATAAAAATCATTTATTTTCTTATTTATTTTTATTTATTAAATTTTAGATACAAATATTATCACTTTCTATATTCCTTTATAGAATTAAGATAATATTTTTCTTCGTATCAAATGATAACGGATTGGTAGTTATATTATAACTTTTTAACTACTTCTTCTGTTATCTTATATTGTTTTATCTCGACAGCTATTGTACGAGCTTTAACAATATCTACTAGTTTTATTAATTTATTTTAAGTTATTTTATAGTTTTAATAGTTTTATTATTTTAATAATATTTATATAGAATAATAACACCAGATTTATTCTATAAAATATTATTTATTATTAACACAATAATTGCAAATTAGACAAGTTTAATTTCGTTTTTATATTTTCTTTTATTTATTGTTCTTACGCTCTTTTTAACAATAATTTTTATTATATAAAAACTTATTTTTGTCTTTTAAATATTATTATGTATTCACTAATTAATTATATTAACTATTATTAAAATTTAACTTATTATTAGTAATCTAAGTCTTCTCATTTTCTACTAAAAATTATTATTATTCTTTATATTAAAAATTATTTTTATAATTTAACCCAATCAAATATATAAATTTATAAAATATTTGATTTTATGTAAATTATATTTTTATAATAAACTATATAAAATTATTTAATAATTATTTTATAATAAAATTTTCTACTAATATCAAATGTATAATATATTTATAATTATTATTTATCACAATGTAAGAATAAATACTTATTATTTATTCTTAGTATTAAACATTACAAATAATTTATTTAGTTAATAATCATTAATCCATTAGATTATATTAATATATTTATTTATTATTATAGTTATTTGTTAAGTTAAATATTGTAAATATTTATTTAGTTAATAATTATTCATTCGCTATATTAGATTAATTAATTTATTTAATTATGTATTTATACATTCATTTATATATATACTTGTATTATAAAAGATAAAACACATACTAATTACATTAATAATATTATACAACTATATATTAGTATGTAATAGGAAATCGGATATTAAGGTTTTACCCGTTATCAACGGTTTTACTTAATATTACGATGATTGGTATGATTAGAATATCAATCAAATAACTTTTTAGGTTTTTCTTCTAGTCTTTTCCTAAAAAGATTCTTGTTAAGATTAGAATGTTCTTAGAAATTTTAATTTAATAGAATAAAACATATAAATAGTACTCTTGAGTTCGATTTGAGAAATCAAGAGTTATTATTATAAGATTAATTATAATAAATAACTTTATACAAAATAATAAGTAATAAAATAAATATTAAAAAAACTATTAAATACACAAAATAATTCTGATACATTTGGTTTTGTTTATTATAATTTCTTATAATAAACTCATTAAGTTAAGTTTCTAATTTTACCTTTATTTTCACATTTTAATAATAGTTTATATTATTAATTTAAATGTAAAAGTTTTACTAAACTTATAATTTAATATTAAAATATCAAATTAAATAAAAGGTTAAAAGATAACTAGGTTAGAAAAAAAAAAATGTTTTATTAAAATAATCTTAATTGATTTATAAATGAATAATTAAATTATATATTATGGTTAAAATAATTTCTTTTATTTTATTTAATAATATATTGCTAAAATATAATAATAAGATTATTTAGTAGTAATACTCATTAAGTATTAATTATTATTAATAGTTAATAATTTCTAGTTAATAATCTATAGTTAATAATTCATAGTTAATAATCTATAGTTAATAATTCATAGTTAATAATTTATAGTTAATAATTCATAGTTAATAATTTATAGTTAACAATTTATAGTTAATAATTTATAGTTAACAATTTATAGTTAATAATTTATAGTTAACAATTTATAGTTAATAATTTATAGTTAACAATTTATAGTTAATAATTTATAGTTAATAATCTTTACAAAGATTTTAATTTCATAACTATTCTAAACTATTTATACTATTTGTAATTTTACATTTAATAATAAAATAACTTTTCAATACATGATTATATTCATAATATATTTTATAATACTTAAACTAAACTTAAGACTTATTCCTAATTATTAAAAAATAACTATTGTTTATAATGTTCATAATATTAATTATTTCTTAATTATAATATAATTCATTGAATATAATATTAATAATTATAATCCTCTAGTTCAAAGATTATAAATTATGTTATTGAAATAATTATTATAAAATAAAGTTAATTAGTTCCGGAAAATAATTTTAATTTAATTAAACAATAATTTTTATACTTTGAGTGAATGATTTATGTTTGATATATCAGGGGTGATCATTCTCTGAATAAACAATTAATCATTGCTAACAAAATATCTTTAAATTGGAATATCTCGTGAACCAGCAGAGATATTGACCTGATTTTAAGATATGTTGTTTGTCTCGAGCGTGGCTTTCTAACGAACGTAATTATAACCAAAACATTTTTATTCAAAAATCGTCATTCGTTGAGGAGATACGCGTGTTTTTTCTTATTCCATTTTAACGATAAGGGTTAAAGTTATTTATTATAAAAATTATTAAGGGTTAAGGTCATATTTTAACCTTTCCTAAATTTTTAAATATTTCTTAATAAAATTTTATAATTTATTTGAAAATAAACTATTTGTTGATTTTGAATTTTCATAAGTGATTTCACAATTCCAAGTGATCTTGAAATTGTAATTTCACTAGTATTCGTGACATTAAAGCTAATAATTATTATTATATAATAAATATAATATAATTATTACACCCAAAAAACCGAAAGTGGCTCGCGTAGCCTAATTGGATAGGGCGTCAGACTTCTAATCTGAAGATTGCGGGTTCGAGTCCCGCCGTGAGTGTTTAATTTTTAAACATCATTTAATTTTTGTTAAAAATAAATTTAAAATACCTACATATTACTTCTTTTAAAATTTAATACTATGTCCTTAAATTTTATATACTTTTTTAAATATGGTTTATAAACAAAATCTTATAATAACTTCTTATATATTATTATTTTATAATAGTTTATATGTATATATTTGTATATATATTATAGTTTTATAGTAGAAAGTCACAATAACATATATGGAAAAAATTTATTTTTTAAATTTTTATTAAAAAATTTCAAAGTATAAAATTTCTAATCTTTGAAATTATTAAATTTTTTTTAAAATTTTATTATTAAAAATTTTATTTTAAATTTATTAACTCTTTACAATAATTATATTAATTATTAGTTTATAAAAATTAAATATTTTATAATTAAACAATAATTAATTAAAATTAAAAAATGTAATAATTAAAATTGTTCATGTATAAAAAGAACAAAAATTGACAAAAATTACGAAGCTTTAGCGTTAGTAATTTTTTAACTTAAAGTTAATAAAATTTATAAACTCCTATAAAACCTAAAACTTTAAAAATTTTAATATTTTTAATAATTTAATATATGCTGATATTAAGTTATTGCTAAAATAAAAATATTATTTAATTTTCTTTATATAAATATTATTAACTTTACGCCTTCAATAGGAAAGCGTATTATATTTGTTATTTAATATAACTAGTGTGCTTACTACACTTTTCTTTAATAAAAAATCGCTTTTTGACAAACGACACTCGTTCAAATATACCTTAATTTTAAATAAGCTTAGAAAGTGGTATATTTGTGTGTAATTGAATGATTTATTTTTACTTGCTCATTCTACAAGTTTATATAATTATTAAATATAATTTAAAGTTTTAAAAACACATCTTGTTTTATAATATTAGTTTATTTATTTAAAATAAATGTATAATACATCTCGATGTATTATAAAAAAAATATATTAATTTATTATAGTTTTAAAATATTCTAATTTTCCTGGCTAATTAGTAACAATCTTTAAAAATAATATTTTCTATTTCTATTTATAATAAATAATTACATTTAAGTTTGTTTATAAACAAAAGTTGTTTATATTTTACATTTTTAAAATTTAATTAAACATTTATATTTTATATTATTTTGATTATTTACTATTATTTTAATTTATATTAAGTTTATATAATTTTAAAATCAGCTATTCTATTAATTCATTATTTATAAATTTCATTCTTTTGTAAGAAATAATAATTATTTCAATCTAAATAATTAATATTTCTTATTAGTTTAATAATTTAGTTAATAATATTTTATACACTTAAATTATTTATTTAATTTATTTAGTTAAATATAATATATACATTCAGATATTTTATTTAATTTATTTAGTTAAATATATTTCATATATTTATATAATTTATTTAATTTATTTAATTAAATAATAATTTGTTCATTTGATTTTTAATTAATATTTATATAAAAGAATCCGCAATTTTACCCTTTAATTATATATTACTAATTAATTTATCTGTTATATCTAAACACAGATTTACTTTAGGAAATCGGTATTTTAAGGTTTTTCCGATTATTATTACAAATAATTGGTTTTACTTAAAATTTACACGATAACCAATATGATTAGAATATTGGTTGAAAACTTGTTTAGGTTTTTCTTCTAGTCTTTTCCTAAACATTTTATTTGTTAAGATTAGAACTCATTTATTTAACCTTATTTTTTAATAAAAATATAAATAAACACTCTTGAAATTCTTTAGAATTCAAGAGTTATTATTATAAGAAAAATTAATTATAATAAATAACAAATAATTTTATTTAATAAAAATTAATTAATAAAAAATCATATTATTAATAAAACATAATTCTTATATTATACATTTTATTCTCATCCCTCTTCCCATTTGTGTTTTTTGTTGTTTATTATAAATCCTTATAATAAACTCGTTAAGTTCTAGTTTTTTTAATTTCATATTTAATTTTTTATTATTTCTTTCCATATACATATAATTTAATATTAAATTTTAATATTGAGTTATCGACAAGTAATTGTATTATACTATTTAATATAAATATTAAATATTATAATAAAATTACTACATCTTTATCGCAAAATGATAAATAATTAAATTTATAAATTATAAATTAATAATAATAATAATAACAATAATTAAAATACAGATAAAAATTAAAATATTTAACATGTATAAAATTATTAAATTAAAAATTATAAATGTAAACTTTTTGTTTATTTAATTGTTTATTTATTTTTAAATTAAATAGTTTATATTTATTTATAATTATACTTTAAAATAATAATTTTGTATAAATAGTAATAGAAAATGTTCTTTTTAAAAGATGTTCTTAATAATCCGTCAAAATTAGATATATTATATTAAATTTAATAAATGGTTACTAATTATCCAAGAGAGAAAAATTAGATGTTTATTTTAATAAAACAATATTTTTTTATATAACTTCTATGATACATACAAGATGTATTAATTCTTAATTATTTAATAATACTAGAGTTATTAAATAATGATATAATTTTATAATTAAATAAACTTTATTTTATAAAACTAATACTTGAAAATGATCAAGTATAAAAATCATTTATTTTATTTTCTTATTTTTTTTAGATACAAATATTATCACTGTTGCGGATTTCACTTCAGTTAGTGTAAAGATATCAAACGCCTCTGATATCTTTAATGTAACTTAAGCCACAAGTATTATTGTTTAAGTTACACAAATTATATTCAGAAAAAGAAAATGAGACATAATTTATTTATTAATAATTAAAGTTTAAAACAAAATAAATTATTAATTTATTTTTAATGTTTAACAAGTAAATTAATATTCTCAATTTAAATCCCTAGTTTTAGTATTGTTTTTTTATAGAAATAGATAAATAATAAATGATTAATATATCAATAATACATGGGCACATATTCAAATTAAATGGTACTTAATTTGAATTGCCAATTGTATTTTACTAAAAATAGTTATAGTTTAAATATTTATTAATAATTAAGATTTTAGTGTAGATTTTAAATAATAATATATAAGAAATAAATAGTTATAATATAATATAAATGTATTTAGGAAAAATATAAATAGAAGATATTTTTCATCATTTTATCGATGTAATTGTTATTATTAAAATTCTATTATAATAAAAGATATTTTTAATAAAACAATTTTTTATTTTTATTTTAAATTTAGTGTTATTGTAATAGAATAGATATCCTAATCTATTCTTTCTGTGTCGACTTTACAATAACAATTACCCAACGAAGATAGAGAATACGTTAGGGTATCTACCGCCGGGTACAAAAAGCAAGAAAGAACTTTAACTACTGGTTAGAATTGGAAACTACCGCCGAATAAGAAGAAAGAAGAAATTTTGACTACTGGTTAGAATTAGAAACTACCACCGAGTGCAAGAAGAAAGAAGAATTAACCAATAGTAATTAGTAATACAAAACTTGTTCGACACTGCTTTGCAGAACGCGTTTGAATAACTTTTGTATTAGGATAAATTGTAGTAGTGTAATTAAAAAAAAAAAAAAAAAAAATTTAAGATTACTTGAAATAGTAGTAAGAAACCATTTTAATTTTATATTATATATTATATTTTGAATTGGAGGATTTAATTAGTGAGTTTGAAAATTTAAATTTAGAAATGGGTGATAGGAATGTGGGTGTTTCCGGGAACTCGGGGAACATTATTAATGCTCCACCGACATTTTCTGGTAAACAAAGAGAATTGGATGGATTTTTAACTAGAGTGGAGTTGGTATTTCGTACTCGACCGACACTGTATAATACAGATCGAGTCAAGGTCGACTTCGTTATATCATACTTTTCTGGTAAACCTTTGGAATGGGCTTCAGTGTTGATGAAGAATAATAGTGAGGTTTTAAACCATTATGATGAATTTGTAGATAGGTTGAAGGCTAACTTTGGCAGTTATAGATACGATACCGTTGTAGCTAACGGAAAATTAGATAATCTTCGCCAAAGGAAACTTGGTCAGGTATTAGATTACATTACCGAGTTTCAACGTATTAGCCAAAATTCAAGCTTTAATGATAGCGCAAAAATCTACATGTTTCTGAAAGGTTTATTACCACCACTTAGGGAGAAGTTGGCTTTCATTGAATCAAACCCAACTTCAATTGAACAATTGATTTCTTCAACTATTTTAGTTGAAGATATGATGAAAAGGAATTCGCTTAGTGAATTTTATTTTAATAGTAGAAGGGCTGATGATCCTATGGATGTGGATGTATTTAGAATTAGTAGAGAAAACAAGCGTAGAAGGTATGTGAATATCCAAGGATCAAGTAAAAATTACAATGAAAACATAGATAACTTTGAAGAAGAAAAGAAAAAAGGGTTATGTTTTCTTTGTAAACAACCGGGACATTTAAAATTTAATTGTCCTAATAGAGTAAAGCCCAGAAAAGTGTTAAGAATTGTTAAAGAAAGGACTCCAAAAATTGTTAATCCAAAAATTTACAAAGTTGGAGTCAAGGGAGTGAAAAGTGATTTAAACCTTGTGGATTTTTACTTGAGTACCAATGAAGTTTCGGAAGTTAAAATTAAGGTTTTAATTGATTCCGGTTCTGAATTAAATTTCATTAATCCAAGTCTTGCTGAAGACCTTGGTATTAATTTGGAAAAAGTAGAACCATTCCGTGTATCTGGTGTTAGTGATGGAGTTGTTAGTGTTTGGGAAAGGACTGAGAAGTGCATGCTCCGTTGCAAAAATCACTTCGAAGTAATTCAACTTTATGGATTACAAGTCCCCGGTGTTGATGTTATTCTTGGTTTGCCGTGGATAAAGAAGCATAATCCAAATGCTTTCTACGACTCTAAGAAAATCGCTTTTAGTTCTGGTTATTGTGCCAGACATTGTAATAAAGGCAAAAGAAAGAGAAAACCAAGAAAGAAGTCAAAGAATGATCAGTTAGATCATGATGTTCTCGACCGAAGCTTGACCAAAAAGCCGAAAGTAGATCCCTCTGTCCCAAACAATGAAGAAAAAGAATATGTTAAAGGCCGCCTTGTTAGAACCATCAATGATGAAGATGATAGCGATGATGAATATATTAGTTTTAATAAAAAAGTTAAATGTATTGTAACAAAAATTAATGAAACATGTAATAATGATAACGAATCATGTAGTAATAATAATAATAATGGAAAAGATATTAATAAAGATAAATTGGTCGCCGTACCAACCCAATATTTAGAATTTAGTGAAGTGTTTAATGAAAAAAATTGTGAAGTGTTACCTCCTCATAGACCTTATGTAAAAATTTTAAAATTTAAAACAGATTATAAAATTTTTTACAATAAAACAAAAACACTAAAAATAAAAAATTAAAAACAAAACAAAATTTATTTATATCCTCTTTTATTTATTCTTATTTAGTTATTAACTAAACTATAGTCAATAACAATTACATCGTTTAACTATGAAATTTTACATGTATTTATATTTTTTACAAATTATATTTTAATATACTATTCTATTTAATTATACATATATTCAATATAAAATAAACAAAACTAATTTAATACTAATTTAATTAAATAATAAAATAATAAAACTAAACTAAAACTAATTAAATACACTTTTGATTCAATTTGAGTAAACTACAAATTGAATACAGTCCATGTATTACCTATATATTAATTAAATATTAATAATACTATTTATTATATATTTACTATTAAAAAATACTAATTTAAAACTACGCTAAAGTTATTAAACTATTTTTAATTAAATAAGAACTTTTTAAGATTTAATTTGAATATTTAAAATATTTAAATTTAATTATCCATTAATTTAAATATTTATCCAAATTTCATTTCCAATTTTGATATTTTAAAATTAATATTTATTTAATTATTCCTTAAAATTTATATAATAAATTTTATAAATAATTTTTCATTAAAAATATCAAAATTATTATTTAATAATTATTAATTAATTATTAAATAATTTAAAGATATATATTATATCTTTACAATCTCGCCCTTTAAAGTCGAGCTCCTGCGAGATCATTTCTTTGAAGGAATATCAATTACAAATGGTTGATATCTATGTTTGATCATACCATTGTTATTCCTTGTATAGACTTGATCTTGACTTTCTTTTCTAGACTTTTTATTTTTTCTATAAAATTCTTGGATCAATTGTACATCTGTAATTTGATCTTCCGGGATCCAAGTATTTTCGTCAAGATTTTTCCATGTCATCAAGAAAGATTTCTTTCCATGATAATTTCTTTCTTGAATAATCTTATCAGGAATCCTATCAATAGTATCAGTAGTTAACTTAACATTTTTTCTTTTATTCATTACTGATCTATTTACAAATTCATTTTCGTTATAAGGTTCTAATAACGAAACATGAAAAACAGGGTGGCAACGTAAATTGTTTGGTAGTTTTAATTCAAATGCTAAAGGGCTTACCTTCTTGATTATTTCAAAAGGTCCAAGCATTTGATCAGCAAGTTTTCTTTTGATATTTTTATTTGAAGGATTAATACCTTTTAATAACCAAACTTTTTTACCAACTTCGAAATCTGGGGATTCCATTCTCTTTTGATCAGCATACTTTTTGTAGGTTTCTTTTGCTTGATCAAGATTTACTTTTAAAAATTTAATGTTTTCAGTAATATCCAAAATTCTTTGTTCAACTCTATTTGGTCTATTCGCTGAAGGGATTTCAGGGTTAAATTTTGGATTGAACCCATAATTAGCGAAAAACGGAGATTGGTTGATTGATTGCTGTAAAGTATTGTTATAAGCAAATTCAGCAAAAGGTAACAAGTCAACCCAATTATTCTGTTTTTCGTTAATAAAACAACGGAGATATTGTTCCAATATCCCGTTTACCCTCTCCGTTTGACCATCAGTTTCAGGATGGTTTGCAGTAGAAAAAGCAAGTTTAATATTTAACAAATTACATAAACGATTCCAAAAGTCTGAGGTAAATTGAGTACCTCGATCAGAAATGATGGAATCAGGAAAACCATGTAATTTAAAGATATTGTTAACAAAAACATCAGCTGCTATAGAAGCAGTAGGCAAACATCTTAAAGGAATAAAATGAGCCATTTTTGTTAACCTATCTACTATAACCATAATGGTAGTCATGTCTTTGGATTTAGGAAGCTCGACAATAAAATCCATTGACAATTCCGACCAAGCTCTATTAGGTGTGGAAAGAGGAGAAAGCAAACCATATGGTTTATGTCTTGGAACTTTAGCTTTACAACAAGTTTCACAAGACTTTATAAACTTTTTAACATCATAACTAAACTTTGGCCACCAAAAATTTCTACTAATTAATTCAATAGTTTTATTAACACCAAAGTGACCAGCAGAAATAGAATCATGATGTAATTCTAAGACCCTAGTTCTTAGTGAAGAAGGAACATAAATTAAATTATCATAAAGTAAAAATCCTTCTTTATCAATTTTAACTTTATTAATATTCCTAATCGGAGGGGACGAAGAATTTTTATCATTAAGAAATACACAAACTTTATTATATAAATCATCATTTTTTAAGGAACATAGAATAGAATTAATTAAAGAATCATCTTTATTAAAAGAATTAATTACATTACATGAAATAAAATTACAACTAAAATTACTACATTCAATATTTTCATTAATCCTATCATTATTATAAATATTACAGATATGATCACTACGTCTGGATAACAAATCAGGTTTACCAGACTTTTTTCCAGCTCTATAAATTAACTTAAAATCAAATCTTGATAAAAATTCATACCATCTTATCTGTCGTTGTGAGAGCATCTCAGGCTTTCTTGGAAAGGTTAAATTCTTATGATCAGTATAAATGATGAACTAATGCTTTGCACCTTCCAGATAATGCCTCCATTCTTCAAGAGCCACTTTGATAGCGAGCAACTCTTTATCATAAATTTGATAGTTTCTTTGAGACTTGGTTAAGCTAGATGAAATAAAAGCAATAGGGTGCAATTGCCCTTCAAATTCTTGTGAAAGAATTGCACCGACAGCAAAGTTACTAGCGTCAGTCTCAACAATAAAAGGTTTGTTGCTATCAGGGTTCATTAAGATAGGAGCTGAAGTAAAAGCCTTTTTTAAGTGTAACAAATGCATTTTGACACTCAGAAACCCAATTAAAAGGAACATTTTTCCTAGTAAGTTTGTGTAGAGGACTAGCAATTTTCGCAAAGTCTTTAATAAAAATTCTATAATAATTACATAATCCAATAAAGGATTGAACTTCTTTAACGTTTGTAGGAACAGGCCAGTCGAGGATAGCTTTAACTTTATCTCTATCCATTTTCAGACCATCTTTGGATAATACATAACCAAGGAAAGTGGTTTCTGAAACATCAAACTCACACTTCTCTAACTTAACATATAAATTATTTTCTAATAATTTTTTCAATACTTTTTTAACATGTTCATGATGTTCTTCTAGGCTATTTGAATATATTAGAATATCATCAATATATGATATAGCAAAATCATCTAAGTAATCACTAAGGACATCATTTATGAAATGTTGAAACGTAGCTGGTGCATTCTTTAAACCAAAAGGCATGACGAGATATTCAAAATGCCCATATCTTGTTCTAAAGGCAGTTTTGTATTCATCACCCTCTTTGATTCTAACTAAATTATAAGCAGACTTTAAGTCCAACTTAGTAAAGTATTTTGCACCTTTCACTCTATCCAATAAGTCACCAATTAACGGAAGAGGATATGAATTTCTAATTGTCATGTCATTAAGTTTCCTATAATCAACGCAAAGTCTTAATGATCCATCTTTCTTTTTGACAAATAAAACTGGTGCACCGGCAGGAGATGAAGATTTCCTAATGAAACCTTTTTCTAAATTTTCATTGATATAATTTTTTAATTCATCTCTCTCTGCCTCAGTTAAAGGATAAAGAGGACCATAAAACAAGTTAGCATTATCCTTTAATCGGATTTCACAATCGTATTCACGATGTGGAGGTAAAATATTACAATTCTTTTCATTAAAAACCTCTTTAAATAATAAATATTGTTTTGGAATTTCAATAGATTTTTTATCTTTATTCAAATTATCACTTTCACTTTTACATTTATTAATAATATTACAAAATAAATCATTACAGTTACTAACTGAATTTAATACACGAGAATTATTATTATTACACACGTTTTTTGAAAATGAGTACTGTTTTGGTCCAGTGACCGAATTATTATCTTTATTTAAATTTTCATCAATACAATTAATGTCATTACATATACATTTAAAAATACAATTATTATCATTATTATTATTTAAACTGTTACTACATTTAATTTTATCCAAACTATCTAATTTACTAATGGTTTTAACAGAGGTTCTTCGACCTCTAATATTAACAGTTTCCTCGTCATCACTGGAGTCACAATAAGAGGATTCGTCATATTCGGGGGAACCAAGGTCACTACAATAGGATTGTTCGTTTTCACTATCCAAGACAGCTTCTTTCCCTTTTCTTGATGATGTCATAGATTCCCTATTCTTATTGATTGTGCCCTTATTTTTCCTTTTACCTACATTACAGTGTCGAGCACAGTATCCGGAGCTAAAGGCAATTTTGGAGGAATCGTGATAATAAACCGGACAATGTTTCTCGATCCAAGGTACTCCAAGAATTATATCAACTTCAGGAATTCTAAGTGCATATAATTGAATGATTTCGTAATGATTTCTCAAACGAAGGATGCACTTTTCGGATTCCTTTTTCACGGTAGATGTACCTTGCCCTAAACCAGAAACCTTGAAAGATTCAGCAATATTTGAAAGTTTAATATTATTGACTCGGGCGAACTCGGGGTGGATGAAATTAAGATCGGAACCAGAATCAATAAGTACCTTAGCCTTGACTTCATCAATATCATTGGTTTTGATATAAAAATCAATGATATTTTTCTTTTCACCTTTATGAATTTCGAATATGTTTGAAGTTCCCTTGGAATTAAGATTATCCTTTTTAATTTTCTTGATTGAAGGGCTAGCTTCGTCTTCTGAATAGCATCTCTTGATAATTTTTACATTTTTTGGTTTCTTTTTGTTTGGACAATTGAATTGAAAGTGTCCAGACTTTCCACAAGTAAAGCAAACTCCCTTCTTCTTAGCCTCAGTGCGATTTATTTTATTTTCATCATAATTACTTCTATGAGGAGGGAAGTAATTAACCTTTCTTTGACCTAAACTGATCCTATATAAGTCCACATCCATAGGATCATTTTGGTTATAATTTCTTCGGTCTTGATGCGTCATGTAATATTCACTGATATCATTTCTCTTAGTAAGATTTTCAATACTAAGGACATCAGAATAAAGACGCTCTAATTGAGAGGGATTTGGATTCACTACAGCTAAATGTTCACGCATTTTTGGATGTAATCCTTTTGTGAACATGTATATTTTTGCTGCTTCATTGAAATTCGAATTTTGGCTAACGCGTTGAAATTCGTTAATGTATTCGAACACCTTACCAAATTTTCTTTGTTTAATGTTGCAAAGTCTTCCATTTGCAACAATCGTATCATTATTCGGATCCCCGAAATTGGTACGAAGGGCAGTAATAAATTGATCATAGTTCCTTAGAACGGCGTCGTTATTTTGTCTTAAACGGGCGGCCCATTCTAAAGGTCTATTAACAAAGTAGGATATCAAGAAGCGGACTCTCGCTTCATCATTAACGAATCTATCAGGGTTAGCTTCAATAGCTAGCTCAACCCTAGTCAAGAACCCGTCTAGTTCTTGTCTGCGGCCTGTGAAAACCGGAGGATCATTAACTATCCTCAAGGACGCTCCTTGGCGTTCCATGTTTTCGTTTAAGTGTAATTTATCTAAGAGATGGTTTATTTCTTCCAATATGATTATGTTATAAATATTTAATTTTTTATAATATTTTAGTTAAGATGTCGTCGTAACTCTATCCTGTCAAACGGTGTTAGACGAGCTCTTAAAAATATTATAACAAAATTAAATATATTCAATATATATGGAAGACCTTTGAGTAACAAGCACCAAGTTAACTAGCCCTCAGAAGGTACGATGAAATTCCGAAACGCGGTAGATTTTCCTAAAAACGCGGTAGATTCCCTATACACACAGTAGATTTTCCTAGAAACGCGGTAGATTCCCTATACACACGGTAGATTTTCCTAGAAACGCGGTAGATTCCCTATACACACAGTAGATTTTCCTAGAAACGCGGTAGATTCCCTATACACACAGTAGATTTTCCTAGAAACGCGGTAGATTCCCTATACACACGGTAGATTTTCCTAGAAACGCGGTAGATATGAAAAAAAAATTTAAAATATGTTTTATTAGAAAAATTTTATAACGTGTTTTATTATGCAAAAGGTAATTGTTATTGTAAAAATTTTAAAATTTAAAACAGATTATAAAATTTTTTACAATAAAACAAAAACACTAAAAATAAAAAATTAAAAACAAAACAAAATTTATTTATATCCTCTTTTATTTATTCTTATTTAGTTATTAACTAAACTATAGTCAATAACAATTACATCGTTTAACTATGAAATTTTACATGTATTTATATTTTTTACAAATTATATTTTAATATACTATTCTATTTAATTATACATATATTCAATATAAAATAAACAAAACTAATTTAATACTAATTTAATTAAATAATAAAATAATAAAACTAAACTAAAACTAATTAAATACACTTTTGATTCAATTTGAGTAAACTACAAATTGAATACAGTCCATGTATTACCTATATATTAATTAAATATTAATAATACTATTTATTATATATTTACTATTAAAAAATACTAATTTAAAACTACGCTAAAGTTATTAAACTATTTTTAATTAAATAAGAACTTTTTAAGATTTAATTTGAATATTTAAAATATTTAAATTTAATTATCCATTAATTTAAATATTTATCCAAATTTCATTTCCAATTTTGATATTTTAAAATTAATATTTATTTAATTATTCCTTAAAATTTATATAATAAATTTTATAAATAATTTTTCATTAAAAATATCAAAATTATTATTTAATAATTATTAATTAATTATTAAATAATTTAAAGATATATATTATATCTTTACACCTTATGATTGTGAAATCAAACTTAAAGATGATTCGACTTTATTTTATGGACCTTTGTATCCATTAACTGAAGTTGAAAGAGAGGAACTTAAAAAATATATTGATGATAATTTAAATAAAGGTTTTATTAGGAAATCATCGTCTCCTGCTGGTGCCCCAATTTTATTTGTTAAAAAGAAGGATGGCTCCCTAAGACTTTGTATCGATTATAGAAAGTTGAATGATATTACCATTCGTAATTCATATCCTTTACCTTTAATTAGTGACCTTTTGGATAGGGTGAAAAATGCTAAGATTTTTACTAAATTAGACCTTAAATCCGCTTATAATCTTGTTCGTATTAAAGAAGGTGACGAATACAAAACGGCTTTTCGTACTAGATATGGACATTTTGAATATCTGGTTATGTCTTTTGGATTAAAGAATGCACCTGCAACTTTTCAACACTTCATTAACGATGTCCTTAGTGACTATTTAGACGATTTTGTTATCTCATATATTGATGATATTCTTATTTATTCTAATAATATCGAAGAACATCATGAGCATGTTAAAAAGGTACTTAAGAAACTACTTGAAAATAATCTTTATGTTAAATTAGAAAAATGTGAGTTTGATGTTGAGAAAACCACTTTTCTTGATTATGTCATTTCAAAGGATGGATTGCAAATGGATGAAAATAAAGTTAAAGCAATTCTCGATTGGCCGGTTCCCAAGAATGTTAAAGAGGTTCAGTCTTTTATTGGTTTATGCAACTATTACAGAATTTTTATTAAAGACTTTGCTAAAATTGCAAACCCTCTTCACAAACTCACTAGAAAAAATGTTGCTTTTAACTGGGTGAAAGAAGATCAGGACGCTTTTATTTTATTAAAATCTCTGTTCACGTCAGCTCCTATTCTGAAACATGCGGATAGTAATAAACAATTTATTGTAGAAACTGATGCTAGTAATTATGCTGTCGGTGCTATTCTCTCTCAAGAATTTGATGGCAAATTACATCCTATTGCATTTCTTTCTAAAAATTTGACGAGTTGTCAAAGAAACTATCCTATATATGACAAGGAACTTTTAGCTATTGTAGTTGCTCTTGAAGAATGGCGTCATTATTTAGAAGGTGCATGCCATCCGTTCATAATTTATACTGATCACAAGAATTTAACATTTCCTAGAAAACCTGAAATGTTATCTCAGAGACAAATTAGATGGAATTTGTTCTTATCCAGATTTGATTTTAAACTCATTTATAGAGCTGGAAAGAAATCCGGTAAGCCTGATATCCTGTCTCGTAGAAGTGACCATGTAGAGAATAATATTAATTCTGATGTTTCTTGTCTTACTATTTCGTTTCATCATAGCGATAACAAACCGTTAATCGATTCTATTTTATTAGAACTTAAAAATGACGATTTGTATAATTCTATTGTCCAATTTAAAATGAATGGTTCTGCATGTAATGCACCTATTAAAAATATTGATAAAGTTATTATTGATAACGAAGGATTTTTGTTATATAATAATCTTATTTATGTTCCTAAATCTCTTAGGACAAGAGTTTTGGAACTTCATCATGATTCTGTTGCTGCTGGTCATTTCGGTATTAAGAAAACCACTGAACTGATCTCCAGAAACTTTTGGTGGCCAAGGTTTCATTCAGACGTTAAATCTTTTATCAAATCTTGCGTGACTTGTTGCAAATCCAAAGTCCCCAGACATAAGCCTTATGGATTGTTATCCCCTTTGGACACTCCCAGTAGGCCCTGGTCTGATATTTCTATTGATTTTATTGTTGATCTTCCTAAGTCCAGAGATATGACAACTCTCATGGTTGTTGTCGATAGATTTACTAAATTTGCTCACGCCATTCCTTTACGTTGTCTTCCTACTGCTTCGATTGCTGCTGATGCTTTTATTGCTAATGTCTTCCGTTTGCATGGTCTTCCTGATTCCATCATTTCTGATAGAGGCTCGCAATTTACTTCTGACTTTTGGTCAAGACTTTGTGACCTTCTTAATATCAATCATTCATTATCAACTGCCAACCATCCGCAGACAGATGGTCAAACGGAGAGGGTGAACGGCATATTAGAACAATATTTCCGTTGTTTTATAAATAAAAAGCAGAATAACTGGGTTGATCTTATCCCATTTGCTGAATTTGCATATAATAATACTTTACAACAATCTATAAATCAATCCCCATTCTTTGCTAATTATGGTTTTCATCCAAAGTTCAGCTTAGAAATTCCAGCTAATGATAGACCTAGTAGAGCTGAACAAAGAGTAATTGATATGAATGAAAACTTTAAATTATTAAAAGAAAACTTAGAAAAAGCAAAAGAAACATATAAGAAATATGCCCGATATGAAGAGAATGATTCCCCCGGAGTTCGAAGTGGGAAAGAAGGTATGGTTATTGAAAGATTCTCCTGGAACTAACCTAAAGAGAAAATTAGCACCTCAAATGCTTGGCCCATTTGAGATAATTGAAAAAGTTAGTTCTCTCGCTTTCAAATTGAAACTTCCAAAGACAATGAGATGTCATCCAGTCTTTCATGTTTCATTGTTAGAACCATACTTTGAAAACAAGTTTAACGACAGGTCTAATCGTAGGAAGAGGAACATTCACCTTAACACAGATTTAATTGAAAAAATTCCAGAGAAAATTGAAAAGATGAAATCTGTTAATGGTGAAACATTTTATAAGTTATCATGGAAAGGATTTGACAAATCCACTTGGATTTCTGAAGATCAGATTCCAGATAAACAATTAATACAAGAGTTTGAAAGAAACTCTAAAAAGTCAAAATATAAGTCGAACGACTCCTCCATGAAAATTAGAAAGAATAAAGTTGGTAATCTAATCAAGCACAGATACCAACCATTTGTAATTGAAATTCCTTCGAGAAAAGATTCCTTATAAATTAATCTCGCAGGAGCTCGACTTAGAGAGAGAGATTGTAAAGATATCAAACGCCTCTGATATCTTTAATGTAACTTAAGCCACAAGTATTATTGTTTAAGTTACACAAATTATATTCAGAAAAAGAAAATGAGACATAATTTATTTATTAATAATTAAAGTTTAAAACAAAATAAATTATTAATTTATTTTTAATGTTTAACAAGTAAATTAATATTCTCAATTTAAATCCCTAGTTTTAGTATTGTTTTTTTATAGAAATAGATAAATAATAAATGATTAATATATCAATAATACATGGGCACATATTCAAATTAAATGGTACTTAATTTGAATTGCCAATTGTATTTTACTAAAAATAGTTATAGTTTAAATATTTATTAATAATTAAGATTTTAGTGTAGATTTTAAATAATAATATATAAGAAATAAATAGTTATAATATAATATAAATGTATTTAGGAAAAATATAAATAGAAGATATTTTTCATCATTTTATCGATGTAATTGTTATTATTAAAATTCTATTATAATAAAAGATATTTTTAATAAAACAATTTTTTATTTTTATTTTAAATTTAGTGTTATTGTAATAGAATAGATATCCTAATCTATTCTTTCTGTGTCGACTTTACAGTTAGGTCGGAATATACATATTTACCCTAAGTTTATTAATTTAATAAATAAATGAATGAATGAATATTTTAAATAAATAACATTTTATTAATTAACTTTATTTATTAATAAATTATTATTTAAAGAAAAATTTTTATTTATTAAATATTATTATAATTAGAGTAAATATTAAATGTAATGAACTCTCGAAATTCCTAATGATAGGGATTTTCTCGAGTATTTATACTATCTCTAATATTAAGGAATACATTTTAAATTTAATACATGACTAATTATTTATATTAATTAACTATTCTATAAATTAATTATATATTAATTATATATGACTTTTCACTGGTGTTAAATTTAATAATTATAAAAGTCATATTATCAATCATTTGTAGAAGGAATGATTATTTTATAATTTAGTTTTAATTTCCTTCTTAATCAAATGAACAAAGAGATATTAATTCAAACTTTAATAAATATAAAATCTTAATAATTATAATTAATTAATATCTCTTAAAATATTATTTAATTATGTTTTATAATAAAATATTTTTAATTAATCAAACGAATAAAACACTAATTAAATAAATAATCATGAATCCACTAATATTCGTGACAATCACTTTTTATAGTAAAATATAGAATTAAGATAATATTCTCTATTGTATCAAATGGTACAACCTGTTTATTTTATTTGTACCTTTATATGGATCAATACAACTAGAATAAATAAAACAATTATTATATTATAATGAAATAACACAACAATAAAAATGATTTTTATATTTGATATATTATTGTTTTTGTTCTTTTTTATTTATCATTGATCAATAATGTACTATTAATTATTTAGACTCTTATAATAAAAATGAATAAGTATAATTCACTAGATAATAATCTGAATATCACTATTAATTCCTACTTAAATCTAATAATAATATTATTTATCTATCTAGTTTTATTACTTATGCCTATTTTTTATTATTATTTCTTATTATCTTTGTTTATATCCCCCCTATTTTAATATTTATTAATTCTCTTTTATTAAATACTCTTTGTTGTAATTAAGGTTTTTAGTCTTTTTAATTAATTTTATTTATAATTTTTATTTTAGTTATTTCTATAAGCATTATTAATTAAATCAATAATTGTTAGCTTATTAATTTATATATTAAATTTTTATTAAACCTAAAATATTTAAAGTAGAATTATTATTAGTAAATTAAAAGGTTAAATTGAAATTTCTATGTTCTTGCATTTTTCTGAATCAGTCGTACCACAAAATGATAAATAATTAAATTTATAAATTATAAATTAATAATAATAATAATAACAATAATTAAAATACAGATAAAAATTAAAATATTTAACATGTATAAAATTATTAAATTAAAAATTGTAAATGTAAACTTTTTGTTTATTTAATTGTTTAATTCTTTTTAAATTAAATAGTTTATATTTGTTTATAATTATACTTTAAAATAATAATTTTGTATAAATAGTAATAGAAAATGTTCTTTTTAAAAGATGTTCCTAATAATCCAGTAAAATTAGATATATACTTTTAAATATTAAATTCAAAAAAATGATTGTATAATAAAACTTATTTTTAAAAGGGTTACTAATAATCCCTGAAAATTAGAATATAAAACATACATTTTTTTTTATTTAATAATACTAGAGTTATTAAATAATGATATAATTTTATAATTAAATAAACTTTATATTTTTAAAAATTAACTAATACTTGCAAATGAACAAGTATAAAAATCATTTATTTTATTTTTTTTATTTTTTTAGATACAAATATTATCACTTTCTATAGTAAAATATAGAGTTTGTAAAGTGGGCTAGGGTTGATATGTAACTTGGTCAGAATGTTTCATATAATATAACTTAATTTTCTAATAAAATATTAAATTTATTTATTATTAAATCTTTTCTTCAAAACTTATTAAAGAATTTAATTAATACTAATTTAAAATTAAATAAGTTTTTATATTTAAAATAAAAATTTTAATATAATTTAATTATGAAATTTGTTTATTAATTATTTATTTATTAAGATAATATTTATTAAGTTATATTATAGTTAATAATTAATAATTAATAATCTTACAAAGAATTTCAAAATTGATTTCAATTCTTTGTTTAAATACTTTTTTCTTACATATAATAAAATTACATTGATATTAATATTAATATTAATAATAAAGATAAAAATAAAATAATTTTAAATTAAAATATTAATAATTGATATTGATATTAATAATATGAATTCATATGATAGATCTTAAGATTAATCTTTTAAATTACTTTTAAAATAAAAGTATTGTTTTAACCATTTTAAATTGTAAATATTTAATATTATAAATTGAGAATAACAATTACTGATACTAATTATATATTCTCATGATCAATTAATTAATAATTATAATTAATGATTTTTGATCCAAAGGCTTTTTGGTTTGATTATGATTGAGGTTATTAATCAAAATTATTTGAAAAATTATTAATTTTTATAATTGATTAGGTTTGTAATCAAGAATATTTATTATCTAACCTTATTTAATAATAATAATGGAGAATTTTAAATTGAAATATTTATAGAAAGTTGGATGACTTGAATATAATGACTTTAATTATATAAATTAATATTAATCATTTTAATATATATTATTATATATTTATTTGAACTAATTAATTCTTTAAATAGCTATATCTCAAGAACTAGTGGTCTAAATTAGCTGAAAATTTGTGAGAATATAGATCTCAACTAGTACTTTCTAATAAAATTGATTTGAAGTCTCTAAAAAAGGAAAATAGGACACGAGATTCAGAAGTTATCACTAGTTTCGTATAGTGCATTTTCTTCTCAAGGGATAATTAATTGAAAATTAAATTTTTGTGATCCTTAACCCTTTTCAATATTAAATTTTTCCAAGTGATCTTTTTTAATTATTTTTAAAAGTGTTTTATAATTTTTGAAATATAAATTTGATTTTTAAATTGTTTATTTGAATATTTAATTTATTTTTTAATTGTCTTCTATTCTTGACAGGTTTCAATTGAAATATTTGTGGGCAAACTTATGACCACAAATATTTCTTACATGTAATAATTATTACATATTTAATAATAATTATTATCTACATTATAATAATACAAATCGTAATATGTATTATTAAATTGAAAAGTTTCTTAATAGTAAATAAAAATGAATACTTATCTTAAAGAGTTTATTATAAGTGAATTATAATAAAAAAAAACACAAAATATTAAGACTATCTTTAATTTAAATATTTTTTATGAATATAGTTTTTTGAAAGGGTTATTTATAATAATTGTCTTAAAATAATAACTCTGGATTCTTTAGTGGAATTCCAGAGTTCTTATATATATAATTTTTTGATAATTTAAAGTTTAATAAAGAATTTCTAATCTTAACAAATAATCTTTTTAGGAAAAGACTAGAAGAAAAACCTAAAAAGATATTTGATTGATAACTAATATATCAATCATCGTAATATTAAGTAAAACCGATTAAATTCGGAAAAACCTTAATATCCGATTGTCCTAATATGTATTTATATTTTCTAATTGTTTCTATAAGTTATTTCAAGATACGATACATAAATATAAAATACAAACGTAAAATAAAATATATAATGTTTCTTATAAAATGTAATACAAAAATTATTAACTAAAAAATAAATAAATGTTTACTATTATTTTAAATATATTACTAAATTAAATAAATAAATAATTAATATAGTAATTAAATAAATTTTAAATTAAGTAAATGAATAATTAATATCAATATAGATAAATGTTTATAGTAATTTAAATGAATGTATGCTAATAGTTTAAATAAATAATTAATTTAATAATTAAAAAATAATTATTAATTCTTACAAATGATAAATAATTAAATTTATAAATTATGAATTTATAATAATAATAATAATAATAATAATAATAATAATAATAATATTAAAACACAGATAGTTAAAAATTAAAATAATTAACTTGTATAAAATTATTAAATTAAAAATTATAAATGTAAACTTTTTGCTTATTTAATTGTTTACTTATTTTTAAATTAAATAGTTTATATTTGTTTATAATTATACTTTAAAATAATAATTTTGTATAAATAGTGATAGAATTACTTTATTTTAAAAGATGTTCCTTATAATCCAGAGCGAAAAATTAGATATATATTTTTAAATATTAAATTCAAAAATTATTTTATAATAAAACTTATTTTTAAAAGGGTTACTAATAATCCCTGAAAATTAGAATATAAAACATACATTTTTTTTTATTTAATAATACTAGAGTTATTAAATAATGATATAATTTTATAATTAAATAAACTTTATATTTTTAAACATTAACTAATACTTGCAAATGAACAAGTATAAAAATCATTTATTCTATTTTTATTTTCTTATTTATTTTTATTTATTAAATTTTAGATACAAATATTATCACTTTCTATATTCATTTATAGAATTAAGATAATATTTTTCTATTGTATCAAATGATATAATTTGATAATAATCTTAATTTTGAATTTTACTTCAAAAAGTGATTATTATATTATATCTTTGAGTATAACTATATAAGTTATATTGATTAAGATTTAAACTCGTTTTTATAAAAATTAATAAAATTGTTTTGTTAAAACACTAAATTGTTTTATTAGAAACACTTGTTTTTCTAATATTTAAATATTTAAAATTTTATTTATTTAAGTATAAAAGTGATTATTAAAATTATAAAATATTAATCTAACTATATAATATTTCTAATAATAATAATAATAATGATTAAAATAAGAATATTTACATGTATTTATATTTTCTTTTAGATTTAAACTATTTACATTAAAACAATAAAATTAATAACTATTTACAATAAAAGTAATAAAAGTAATTAGAAATAACAATAAAAGAAATAATTAAAAGTTAAAGAATATAAAAAGTTGTTTATTTTACAATTAATTAAAGTAATAATTATTTTTAATGTTTTAATAAAGGTGTTTAATTATATTATTTTATAACATGAATTATTATATTTGTTTACTTTTAAAGTGTAATTTACTAATGAAGTTATTAAATATTTAATTTAACAATTAATTTAACAAAAGTTATATATTTTGATCTCGATTAATTAAAGTTTATTATTTTCTTTCAATAATCAAAATATATGCAGTGTTTAGGATTAATTTTATTTAAGAATTTTAGTAAAGTACTTAATTAAACTATAACTTGTTTTAAGTTACTTTTAGGGTTAACTTAAAAATCAGGTATAATAATAATTTTATATTTATAAATTTCATTCTTTATCAAAATGATGCAATATATTTCAAAAACACCATAAATAAAATATAATTGTGAACGTTAGCAATAGGGAATGAGAGTTGAATAATATATTAGATAATATTGTATTTATTTCTATTTTATAATAATAAAAATAAATAATAAAAACAAATAATAAAAATAATAAATTTTATAATAATATAATTAAATAGATTTTGGTTTAAAGTTTCTTTATTTAATTATTATTATTATTATTATGATTATAATTATAACATTAATAACATTCAATACTAGTAGAATCGAAAGTTATTGTTTAATGAATATAAATACTTAAATATAAAATATAAATATAAAAATATGTTGATAAAATTCTTATTAATAATAAAATGTAACTTTTTGAAATAATAAAAATAAACAATAATTATTCTTTTCTTTTATAATTAATATTTTAAACTGAATTAAATATAATAAATAAATACTAAATACGTAATTAGTGACCTAAAACTAAACTAAAATAAACTGTAACTAAAATAAAATAAAATAGAACTTATACTTAAAACTAAAATATCAAATATTATTTATATATGAAAAGTTTTTTTTCTTCTTTTATATATTGTTCTTTATCACTATTTTTATATCTTTTCGTTTCTTGTGTAATTAATTATTCTAATATATGTGTAACATTTGCGTCATAATAATTTATACTAATATAGTTTAATTATTATTAACACTAGTAATTGATATACAATTTATAAAAGGATTAGATGTTAAGTTTTTGGATTTGGTTATGCGGCCAGGTCAGAATGTTATCAATTATATAGTAAATATGTTTTTAAGAAATTAAATTTAAATATAAAATAACCCTTTAAACTTCCAAATGAAAAATTAATATTTATTCTTTAGAATAACTTTTTTTTTTATAAAATTTTATTTATTTATTAATAATAATATAAATGATAATATATTTAATAACTATATAATTAAGATTATAACTATAATCTTTACAAAGAATTAAAATCAAATTCAATTCATTCTATTTTATATTCTTTGTTCAGATTATTAAATTGATAAAAATAAAGTATTACATGTAATATGTTAATAATATAATAAGATTGTTTGTTTGTTTGTTTGTTTGTTTTGTCATGACATAAAATAAAATAAACATATGATTAATCATTTAAACACTTGATCCATTAACCTATTTTATAATAATTAAAATTATTTAATTTATAAATGTTAACTGTTACACCTAAATGGTTTAGTTCTATTTTTAGTAACAGTCACTATCATTAATTAAATTAATATAATTAGAATTTCTATTGATATCTTTTTAATTTTCGTCAAGTCATAAGAAATGTCTATGATCCATACTTGATATCATATTAATTTTAATTTACTTATTAAAATCTTCAAATGATCATATCTTCCTTAAATGACCAGTTAGAAGGACCGCGATTATACCAAAATATAGCTTTTCCCTTAAGCTTTCTAATAAACCTAGTTTCATAGCCGTAGTACTTACAGCCGTAGCACTCGTTTTTGGCGAGTTATGCGTAGTTTCGTATTTGTTTATTTTTGGCTAAGGGTTATAGTGTATTGATATTAAATTTTTTGAAATCATAACCCTTTCACTGAACCAAAATTTAAAAGGTGACTTTTAAAGGTGTTTTAAAATAATCATTGAAATTCTTTAATTCTAATTATTATGTTTAATTAATTATAGATATTATCTGAATTTGTTTTAAATCCAGTTAATATCTTCACATTATTATTATTATTATTATAAATTCATAATTTATAAATTTAATTATTTATCAAAATGACACACGTTCAAATATACCTTAATTCTAAATAAGCTTAGAAAGTGGTATATTTGTGTGTAATTGAATGATTTATTTTTTACTTGCTCATTCTACAAGTTTATATAATTATTAAATATAATTTAAAGTTTTAAAAAACACATCTTGTTTTATAATATTAGTTTATTTATTTAAAATAAATGTATAATACATCTCGCTATGTATTATAAAAAAAAATATATTAATTTATTATAATTTTAAAATATTCTAATTTTCCTGGCTAATTAGTAACAATCTTTAAAAATAATATTTTCTATTTCTATTTATAATAAATAATTACATTTAAGTTTGTTTATAAACAAAAGTTGTTTATATTTTACATTTTTAAAATTTAATTAAACATTTATATTTTATATTATTTTGATTATTTACTATTATTTTAATTTATATTAAGTTTATATAATCTTAAAATCAGCTATTCTATTAATTCATTATTTATAAATTTCATTCTTTATCAAAAATTGTGTCACAATAACATATATAAAAATTTAAAAAATTTGGACACATGGAAAAAATTAAAAATTTTTTTTAAATTTGAAAATTTGAAAATTTGAAAAAATTTATTTTTTAAATTTTTATTAAAAAATTTCAAAGTATAAAATTTCTAATATTTGAAATTATTAAATTTTTTAAAATTATTAAAATTTTATTATTAAAAATTTTAATTTAAATTTATTAACTATTTATAATTATATTAATTATTAATTTATAAAAATTAAATATTTTATAATTAGATAATAATTAATTAAAATTAAAAAATGTAATAATTAAAATTGTTCATGTATAAAAAGAACAAAAATTGACAAAAATTACGAAGCTTTAGCGTTAGTAATTTTTTAACCTAAAGTTAATAAAATTTATAAACTCCTATAAAACCTAAAACTTTAAAAATTTTAATATTTTTAATAACTTAATATATGCTGATATTAAGTTATTGCTAAAATAAAAATATTATTTAAATTTCTTTATATAAATATTATTAGCTTTACGCCTTCAATAGGAAAGCGTATTATATTTATTAATTAATATATGTTAAGTTTTTGGGTTTGGTTATGCGGCCAGGTCAGAATGTTATTAATTATATAGTAAAAATGTTTTTTAAGAAATTAAATTTAATTATAAAATAACACCTTAAACTCCCAAATGAAAAATGAAAAATTTATATTTACTTTAAAATAACTTTTTATAAACTTTTTTATTTATTTAATAATAATAATATAAATGATATTATAAGTAACTATATAATTAAGATTATAACTATAATCTTTACAAAGAATTAAAATCGAATTCAATTCATTCTCTTTTATATTCTTTGTTCAGATTATTAAATTGATATTAATAAGAATAAAGTATTACATGTAATATATTAGTAATATAATTAAATAAGTAATAAGATTGTTTGTTTGTTTGTTTGTTTGTCATGACATAAAATAAAATAAACATATGATTAATCATTTAAACAGTTGATCCTAATTAGTAATTATAAAAACTATTCAATTAATAATTCATCATTATTAATTGATATTACCATAACATATTTGTTATAATTAAATAATTATTATTTTCAAAATTATTTCTAATAAAACTTGCCGTTAACCTATTTTATAATAATTAAGATTATTTAATTTATAGGTGTTAACTGTTACACCTAAATGGGTCTAGTTCTATTTTTAGTAACAGTCACTATCATTAATTAAATTAATATAATTAGAATTTCTATTGATATCTTTTTAATTTTCGTCAAGTCATAAGAAATGTCTATGATCCATACTTGATATCATATTAATTTTAATTTACTTATTAAAATCTTCAAATGATCATATCTTCCTTAAATGACCAGTTAGAAGGACCGCGATTATACCAAAATATAGCTTTTCCCTTAAGCTTTCTAATAAACCTAGTTTCATAGCCGTAGTACTTACAGCCGTAGCACTCGTTTTTGGCGAGTTATGCGTAGTTTCGTATTTGTTTATTTTTGGCTAAGGGTTATAGTGTATTGATATTAAATTTTTTGAAATCATAACCCTTTCACTGAACCAAAATTTAAAAGGTGACTTTTAAAGGTGTTTTAAAATAATCATTGAAATTCTTTAATTCTAATTATTATGTTTAATTAATTATAGATATTATCTGAATTTGTTTTAAATCCAGTTAATATCTTCACATTATTATTATTATTATTATAAATTCATAATTTATAAATTTAATTATTTATCAAAATGACACACGTTCAAATATACCTTAATTCTAAATAAGCTTAGAAAGTGGTATATTTGTGTGTAATTGAATGATTTATTTTTTACTTGCTCATTCTACAAGTTTATATAATTATTAAATATAATTTAAAGTTTTAAAAAACACATCTTGTTTTATAATATTAGTTTATTTATTTAAAATAAATGTATAATACATCTCGCTATGTATTATAAAAAAAAATATATTAATTTATTATAATTTTAAAATATTCTAATTTTCCTGGCTAATTAGTAACAATCTTTAAAAATAATATTTTCTATTTCTATTTATAATAAATAATTACATTTAAGTTTGTTTATAAACAAAAGTTGTTTATATTTTACATTTTTAAAATTTAATTAAACATTTATATTTTATATTATTTTGATTATTTACTATTATTTTAATTTATATTAAGTTTATATAATCTTAAAATCAGCTATTCTATTAATTCATTATTTATAAATTTCATTCTTTATCAAAAATTGTGTCACAATAACATATATAAAAATTTAAAAAATTTGGACACATGGAAAAAATTAAAAATTTTTTTTAAATTTGAAAATTTGAAAATTTGAAAAAATTTATTTTTTAAATTTTTATTAAAAAATTTCAAAGTATAAAATTTCTAATATTTGAAATTATTAAATTTTTTAAAATTATTAAAATTTTATTATTAAAAATTTTAATTTAAATTTATTAACTATTTATAATTATATTAATTATTAATTTATAAAAATTAAATATTTTATAATTAGATAATAATTAATTAAAATTAAAAAATGTAATAATTAAAATTGTTCATGTATAAAAAGAACAAAAATTGACAAAAATTACGAAGCTTTAGCGTTAGTAATTTTTTAACCTAAAGTTAATAAAATTTATAAACTCCTATAAAACCTAAAACTTTAAAAATTTTAATATTTTTAATAACTTAATATATGCTGATATTAAGTTATTGCTAAAATAAAAATATTATTTAAATTTCTTTATATAAATATTATTAGCTTTACGCCTTCAATAGGAAAGCGTATTATATTTATTAATTAATATATGTTAAGTTTTTGGGTTTGGTTATGCGGCCAGGTCAGAATGTTATTAATTATATAGTAAAAATGTTTTTTAAGAAATTAAATTTAATTATAAAATAACACCTTAAACTCCCAAATGAAAAATGAAAAATTTATATTTACTTTAAAATAACTTTTTATAAACTTTTTTATTTATTTAATAATAATAATATAAATGATATTATAAGTAACTATATAATTAAGATTATAACTATAATCTTTACAAAGAATTAAAATCGAATTCAATTCATTCTCTTTTATATTCTTTGTTCAGATTATTAAATTGATATTAATAAGAATAAAGTATTACATGTAATATATTAGTAATATAATTAAATAAGTAATAAGATTGTTTGTTTGTTTGTTTGTTTGTCATGACATAAAATAAAATAAACATATGATTAATCATTTAAACAGTTGATCCTAATTAGTAATTATAAAAACTATTCAATTAATAATTCATCATTATTAATTGATATTACCATAACATATTTGTTATAATTAAATAATTATTATTTTCAAAATTATTTCTAATAAAACTTGCCGTTAACCTATTTTATAATAATTAAGATTATTTAATTTATAGGTGTTAACTGTTACACCTAAATGGGTCTAGTTCTATTTTTAGTAACAATCGTTATCATTAATTAAATTAATATAACTAAAATTCCTATTGATATATTTTTAATTTCATCAAGTCATAAGAAATGTCTATGATCCATACTTGATATCATATTAATTTTAATTTACTTATTAAAATCTTCAAATGATCATATCTTCCTTAAATGACCAGTTAGAAGGACCGCGATTATACCAAAATATAGCTTTTCCCTTAAGCTTTCTAATAAACCTAGTTTCATAGCCGTAGTACTTACAGCCGTAGCACTCGTTTTTGGCGAGTTATGCGTAGTTTCGTATTTGTTTATTTTTGGCTAAGGGTTATAGTGTATTGATATTAAATTTTTTGAAATCATAACCCTTTCACTGAATCAAAATTTAAAAGGTGACTTTTAAAAGTGTTTTAAAATAATTATTGAAATTATTTAATTATAATTATTATGTTTAATTAATTATAGATATTATCTGAATTTGTTTTAAATCCAGTTAATATCTTCACAATATAACTAGTGTGCTTACCACACTTTTCTTTAATAAAAAATCGCCTTTTGATAATGATAAATAATTAAATTTATAAATTATAAATTAATAATAATAATAATAATAATTAAAATATAGATAAAAATTTAAAATATTTAACATGTATAAAATTATTAAATTAAAAATTATAAATGTAAACTTTTTGTTTATTTAATTGTTTATTTCTTTTTAAATTAAATAGTTTATATTTGTTTATAATTATATCTTAAAATAATAATTTTGTATAAATAGTGATAGAATTACTTATTTTTAAAAATGTTCCTAATAATCCAGAAAAATTAGATAATAATATTAAATTTATTAAAATAATACTTATAATTATATTCACATACATACCGAGATGTATTAATAATAAAATATATATTTAATAATACTAGAGTTATTAAATATCAAAATTTATAATTAAATAAACTATATTTTATAAAACTAACTAATACTTGAAAATGAACAAGTATAAAAATCATTTATTTTTATTTTCTTTAAATTTTATTTATTAAATATTATTTTTTAGATACAAATATTATCACTTTCTATATTCATTTATAGAATTAAGATAATATTTTTCTTCGTATCAATAAATTGAAAGTGGCTCGCGTAGCCTAATTGGATAGGGCGTCAGACTTCTAATCTGAAGATTGCGGGTTCGAGTCCCGCCGTGAGTGTTTAATTTTTAAACATCATTTAATTTTTGTTAAAAATAAATTTAAAATACCTACATATTACTTCTTTTAAAATTTAATACTATGTCCTTAAATTTTATATTTTTTTAAATATGGTTTATCAACAAAATCTTTTTCTGTACCATTTTTACATATCCTAACCAATTTGTATTATAATAATAATAAAAAAAAAAATTAAATATTTATAAAAGTATATATTCATATAAATTATATAAAAGTTTTTTTTTTTTTTTAACTCTTATTTCATTTTTAATTTCTTTTATTTGTAGTTTTAAACATTAAAAAAAATCTATTAACATTTTTTTCAATATTTAAGCATTGTTCTAGACAATACCTTATGATGTATCTATCATAATTTTTTTTTTGAATTTTCAATCATTTATATTAAAAAAAAAAAAAAAAAAAAAATTAAGCCTTAATATATAATGAACCATCAGAGATATTAATTTTTTTTAATACATGTTACTATTATTCCGTAGCTTTTAAATGAATATGATTTACGCTAAAATAATTCTAATTAAAAAAAAAAAAAAAAAAAAAAAAAAAATAGCATCTGTTGTTGAAATAAAATGGTTGTTTTTATAATAAAGATTTAATCTCAAGGGTTAGATGTATTTATAATAATTTTATAAAGGGTTAAGATCATAATACTTTATAAAATTATTAATAAAATATATAAATTTTCTGAAAAAATAATAAAATATAAAAAATATATATATATATTTTATAATTAATACTTAGGTTGAATTAAATATAAGAAATATTAAAGTATAAAATTAGGTTTTATACTTTTGTTTTATATATTTAGTTTTAAAGAATCATTGGAAGGATGAAGTTGCCTTGTATCTATCCAGTTTTTAGTATATTTTAGGAGTGTAACGTAGCAAAAAGTTTTTAACAATGGGAACAATATACTAACTCTAATTTTCTTTTTTAAATTTAAAAAGTGAAAAAAAGAAATAAATGACTTATTTTTTATATATATTATTATTATTATTATTATTATTATTATTCTAATCTTATTATTATTATTATTATTATTATTATTATTATTCTAATCTTATTATTATTATTATTATTATTATTATTATTATTATTATTATTCTAATCTTATTATTATTATTATTATTATTATTATTATTATTATTATTATTATTATTATTCTAATCTTATTATTATTATTATTATTATTATTAAATAACTTCTATTTACATTTATAAAATATTTAAACTATTTAATATTTTCATAAACAAAAAAACATAAATAAATTATTTTTTTTGTTTATATAAAAATAAATCTCTATCATGAATTCTTAAGGAAAAGATAATAAAAAAAATATAGCAACTTATAAGATGTAATAAAAGAAAAATAATAATGTTTAATTAACCAGTTAATTTAGTTTTTAGGAATTTAAATATATTTTTTTGTTTATTTGATTGTTCTTTATTGTTTATATATATATATTTTTTAATTTTTATTTATATATAAGATATAATTACAAATAATAATTTAATATTGTAATATTATAATATATATCATCTTATAAGAAATAAACAAACACTATTTTGTAATAATATTTATTATTTTAAAATTATTCTTATTTTAAATTTTTTATTATAATGCTTTTTACATGTTGTTAATTTTTTTCTTTAAGCAAGTTAAATATTATTATTTTATTGAACTTTTGAAAATATTGAATACAAAAAAAATGTTTTATTTGCTCATTTTTCTGTAAATTAAATTTTTAATAAATTAAAAATTTTAAAATTTTATGGTTAAGAAAATAATTGATCTGGTAAAATTAATAAATAAAAATTTAATTTGGTTAAGTGATAAATAAAATATAATAATTATTTGCAAAATTTTTTTTTTTTTTTACATTAATAGTAAGGAAAAAATATATAAAAAGAGTGAAAAAGTTTTTTTTAAATTAAATTTATAGTGTTTTTTTTTTTTTTTTTTTTGTAATTGTTACAAAACAAAACAATTAAATTTTTAAAAGTTTATAAAAATTTATATAAATTTAAAAATAAAGTTAAATTTATATACGAAAAAAAAAAAAGAAAAAAAAAAATTGATTATATATCAATACAATTCTAGTTATTCTTAATTTTTATAATATATAATATCTTATGTTTAAAATTTTTATTAAAAGTAAAAAACCATTGAAAATAGAGTATCTAAAAAAATGACAAAGCAAAATCAAACAAAATCTATTGACATGAATGATAATTTATCATTAAATGAAGTATTAAAAACAGAGGAATCAATTTTGGATCATTCTTTAATTAGTTTGATAAGAAACGAAATACAGAATAATGAAAATTCAAAGGGTAGTTTTAAAGCAATATTATCCATTATTGAAAATCTAAAAATGTATAATAATAACAGTAGTAATAATAATATCAATAATTTAATTAATAGCCGTGAAAATGCTAGTAATGATCTTGATTATCATATCAGTAATAACAATAATAATGCAATAAATAACAATAATCATAATAGGAATGATACTATAAATGCTCCGTCATTAACCCTAAAAAATAATATTATTAAGAGTGTAAACGATTCATTATTAGTATCAAACAGTTTTAACTTGAAAAAAGAAATTGAAAAATATATTCATTCTATTCAGAATTTAGAGAAGAAAATGAATGATATCAAAAATGTTTTCGAATCAAAAAGAGCTACTACTACTTCCACTACAACAGCTGCTATTACCATTGATGCTGACAACATTAAAAATATCGAAAATAAGAGAGTTGATAATCATACTACTTTGCTTGATTCTCAATCAATTGTTGATAAAAAGTCTACTTCTATGATAAAAATGTATTATCAACCAAAGAGAAATAAGCCCACTAAATATTCAAAAGGACATTGTAATAAACCTTTTAATATTGATTGTTTTTGTGATATTTGTTGTAAAGTTTTTAGTAGAAAATATGATCGTGATCGACATTACAGAATTCATCTTAATATCTATCCATACAGTTGTAAAGTATGTTATAAAAGATTTATTCGAAGTGATTATGTTATCAACCATGTAAGAACTACTTCTTGTGGTCAATCTGACTATTATATAGATAAATATAAACAGTCATCTATTAAAACTAAAAAGTAAAAAGCCTATACGATGATTATTTTTTTATTAGTTTTTCCTTTTTTCTTTTAAATTTTATTAGTGTTAAAATAAATATATAAAATTATTTCAATAATATGTATCTATTTTTATTTATATTATATTGATAATAGTTACGTAACCTATTTGATTTTATTTCCTTTTTTTTTTTTTTTTTTTTAATATTATTTAATTATTATGCATCTATTAATTTTATTCTATAATTTATAAATTAATATTTTTTGAATTATTTCTATTTATTAAATAATAATAAACATAATAAACATAATAATAATAATAATAATAATAATAATAATAATAATAATAATAATCATATTATTTTTATTAATATTAAATAAAGATCAAATTTATTAATAATGAAAATTTAATAATCAAGTGCTGTTTAATAGTGTTTTGTTACTTTTTAATAAATTAAACACAAACTTAAAATTGAAGGAATTTATTTGAAATACACTTTTGATGATATTATTATTTATTATAATAGGATAAAGAAAAAAAAAAAAGTATATTTATCCATTACCTAAATAATATTATAATAATAAATTATCCTAACTTTTTTTTTACTAATGATGCTTTTCTTTCATTAATTGTTTCATTAATTATAAAAATAAATCAAAAACAAATAAAAAAAAAGACTTTTTCATACAACAAAAATATTACTATTTTTATGACAACACTTTTTTTTTTCCTTTCCCTTTCAATCTTTTCTTAACCATTTCATAGTAAGATCTTTTTTAATCTGGCTTTTTTTTTTTTCCTTATTTTTTTTATTTATCCATTTTTTATGCATTTAAATTATTTACCTTTAAAAGTAACAAATATTAATTAAAATTTTTAATCTATGATTTGCATTATATTAAAATAATTTTTAATAAAAAATTATTCTTTTTTAATTTTGATTCATTATTTAATATAAATGTCACCATTTTCCATTATATCCATTTATGGTAAAATAGAAAATTTCATTAAACTTTAATAAATTAAATAGAAAATGCATTTTATTAATTCTAAACATTTTAATATAACAGAGATAATACTAAAAAAAATATAAAAAAATTGATTATCAATTAAATATTAAAAAAAGAATTTAATTTATTTAAAGGAACAAACAAACAAACAACAACAATTTTTGTATATTTATTTTTTTTTATTTAAAACAATATATACATATGTAATAATTATGTATGTAATATTAAATGAAGGAGGATAACTTGCATTTTTAATCTTGATTAATAGCTTAGGTGCTATTATTACTCTCTATAATTTATAATGTTTTTCTTTTTAATTTTTTTTTAAAAAAAGAAAAATAAATATCTTAATAATAATAATAATAATGATATTATAAGTTAAATTTTTATTAAAAAAAATTAGAAAATAATAAAATGATAAAATCATTAAATAATAATAAAATTAAAAAAAAAAGGATTACCTAATAAGCAACAAATAATATTAGTTTAATGTCATATAAATAATATTTGAATATTTGTTGTATTCATCATGATGATGAATAAAGTGTGGCTATTTTTTTTGAACGGTAAATATTTTTCATCATTCATAAGAAAACATATATATATTTTTTTAAATCATGCTTAATTCATTGAAACATTAGAGAATTTATATATTATATCTATATATTTTTGATCCTTCTATAATAAAAGTAAAAAAAAGGAAAGTCAGTGTAATTCTTTTAAAGTACTTAAATTGTAAAATATAAAAATATATACATTTTATTTAATATTTTCTATTTATTATTTTATTATAAAAAATTCACTGTATTAATTTCTTTTTTTTTTTTTTTTACTTTTAAATTTTTATACAAATGTTACCCTATGAAATATATAAATTTTGTATACAAAAATTTTGATACATAAAAATATTGATTTTTTTTTTTTTAAATTTAATTACATAAACATAAAAACGGCCTATTTTAAAAAATGCCGTATTCTATTTACGGCAAAATATTTATTTTCTTTTTTTTTTTCATTATTTATTGCATGTTTTCTTAATAATTGGTAATATGGCCAATTTTAGGTAAGATAGAAAAAAATTGATGGCAATTATCCATTTTAAATTTTATATTAAATATTAAAAATAATAATATTAATATTCCAAAACTTCAAAAAATGTAATTATTATATTTAACATTAATGTTACTTCCTTTTTTATCATTTATTATTTATTTATTTATAATAAGATGTCTAATAATATTTTATATCAAATAGTTTACCTATTCTAAATTATTTTATAATATTATTGTTTACTTATCCTTTTTTTTTAAATTATATTTTTTTTTTTGTAAATTGAAAAAAATATTCTAATTTTTGAAATAGAGCATAAAAATGACCGCAATTTCATTTTTATATAATAAATTAATATTCCATAACTTCCTTATTTAGTAGATACGGCAAATTTTTTTAGGGAAATAATTAAAATAATTAGTAGGAAAAAAGAATTTAATTTAATGAAGTAGATATAAATTAATTATGTATTAAAAAAAAAGTAAAGTAAATCAATAACATTAATAATAATACAGATATTAAATTAAAATGTATTTATTTCTCTAAAAGAAACAAAAACATTCCAATTTCTATAATTAATTAATTAATTTAAAATAAATTCTTTATGAATTGTTTTACCAATTAGTTACCTTTGTTGAATATGACATTTTGATTCATTTATGAATAATCAACACAAAGAATAAAATATTATGTATGAATTATGCTTTAACAGTAACAGATAATAACTTTAAACCTTTCATTATCCTATATTTTAATATTTTTTTTTATTATTAGATAACTTTAAAATAATAATAATGATTATCTATTTTATTAATAATTATAGTATTGTTTTTATTGTTATTTAATATATAGAATATTGAAAATGTTTCAACAATGTATTAAATTAATTTAATATAATTAATATATGAATAGAGTATACTTTTATAGAATAAAGATATCATTTATTTAAATGAATTAAATATTTCCTTTTTTATCATTAAAAAAACATTTAAAATAAAAACATAAATTTAATTAATTATAAAATAAATATAGATAAATGAATTAAGAAATAAATAAATAAATGTATATAAATATACATATATAAATAAATATTGATATAAATATAGATATATATGAATATATGAATATATGAATATAATATATAATATATAGATAATAAATAATAAATAATAATAAGAAATAATAAATAATAAATAATAAATATTTAAATAATAAATAATAAATATTTAAATAATAAATAATAAATAATAAATAATCATACCTATATTATATATATTATATATATATGAATATTTTTTAATATAATTACTTATGAATATGATAAAATTAATTAATATAATTTGTATGCTATATTATTATTATCAATACTATATTTTTTTTTTTTTAAAAAAAAAGCCTTTCATTTTTTTTAAAGCCTCCTATTCTATTCAAAAAAAAAATAAAATAAAAAGCCTTTCATTACTAATAATATAAAAGTATAAAGGTTGTTATTGATAAACCAATTTTCCTTTTATGTTTTTTTATTTATTCAATACAAAATACACCTTATTACATTAATGTATTAATACATTTGTATTACATATTTTTATTTGGATGAAATGAAAGATGAAACAAAACGGGAAAGTAAGAAATTATAATTTAAATTATTATTCGTCTTTTTTCTGTTTTATTTTCTTTTTAAAAAAGCTTATTTTAATGAAATGTAAAACAACGGTCAACTAATGATACATTTTAAAACATGATTAATATTTTAAAAACAAACAAACAAATTTTATTGCGATCTAAATAAATATTTTTATCTAAAAAATTTAAAAATTATATACATTTTGCTATGTATACAATATTATATACATTAAATACTTGTAAACCAAGTTTAGAATTAGAAACAAACAAACAAACAACTATAGGATTTAACTAAACTATATTTATTATTATTATTATTATTATTAAAAGTATTATGGCTTGGTGAAATAATATTATATTAAAAAAAAAAACAAAAAACAAAAAACAAAAATAGAATTAGTATGAATTGATAACTATTGAAAATAGTATTGAACCATTGCTTTATTAGTTTGAAACCTATTTTTCTTTTTTAAAAAAAAAAAACATTCATAAAAACAAAAAATTGAAAAATAGTAAAGACCAAAAGATGATAGGATAGTTATTCATAATACAACAATAATATCCTTTACTTTAGTAATAAATAGTATCAACTTTTTCAAGTGCATCTCTTTTTTTTTCATATGCATTTATATTGAAATAGAGTTTATGATGGCAGTTAAAATATTTTTTTAATCATCAAAAATTAATATTTATTCCTATATTATTCATATATTATTCTTTATACTTGCAGTAATAAATTTCAATATAGTTATATTTATTTGTATATTATTTTTAATTTATTAAAAAAAAGTTAAATTTTATTTTGTTTCCTTTTTCTACTTCATCTTTCGTAAGGTAAGAAAGGGGCTTTATTTTTTGTTACATAATTGTTTATTATTTAATAAGCTTTATAATAATAAAACAAATATAGTATATAAGATGTCAACAATAAAAAATTTCTTTAGGCCATAGTCTCTCATATATTAATAAAGTTAAATTTATTTATAATAATATATTAATAATAGGACTCACAATGTATAATTAAATATCTAAAAAATTAAAATTTTATTGTATTTAACACATATATATAATATTATTTGAAATGAATTACTTGTTACCAAAATTTCAAAAAGTTTTATATTGTTATGAAATGTTAGTGTTAGTGTAACAATAATAAATTTAATAAAGTTTTTTTTAAATGGAATTAAATTTAATAATTTAATCTATTTTAATTACATAAATAAATTAAATTGATTTATAATATATTAATTTATCAAGATTTAATATTTTGTATTCAAAGTTTTGTGTTCAATTGGCATAATCCTATTGTTTTAAATTTGAAATTTTAATTTTTTTTCTTAACTTTAAAGAATAATTTTTACTAGATTAATTCTATATAATAATATTGAACCATTATATTGTCCAATTATGGTGTAATATATTACAAATATACTATATGAATAAAATATTTATATTATTTACTGTATATGTTTTTATTCTTTTACAAAAAAACTCCTTTTTTTTATTATTTATTGTAAAGTGCACTTGATTTTTTAGTCAGTGATGAGTGGTTTACTATGTTTACTATTTTGAATTATAAGATATATAATAATACAATAATAATACTATCCCATTGCTAATAATATATTTTTTTATTTTATTTATAAATGTTTTATATTAATATAACAACATGAAATATTTTATAAAAAAAAAAAGATATTTTATATCTTTTTTTTTTTTTTTTTAATTTTTAGTCTTTTCTATTTGCCTATTATAAATAATTATTCATTTACTTGAGATTTTTGTAAAGGCAAGATTGATTCATCCTCTAAATATTATAATCAAATTTTTTTTTTTTAGAAAAAAAAAGTCTTATAATATATATTTTTATATGAGTTATGGTGGTGATTTAACTTTATCTATTTATTTTACAACTTTATAAATAAAATAATTTAAAATTAGTAAATAAAAATTAATTTTGGTATTTTGTTTGAGTATCATTTAAAGCTTATAAAAATAGACTCGTTTAACCAGTAAATTAACCTTTCAACTGGAAATGAATTTAAAAGGTGGTTACTTTATTTTCTTGGGAATAATTAATTATATGTATTGATCATAATGATGGAGACTCTATTTAAATATTATTGATTTTTGTTTCAATTATTATTATTATAGGTACTGGGGATTTTTAATTTCGAATAATTAAATTTATAAACTTTCTTTTTTATGAAAGAAGCTATTATACAATATTATTGTTATTGTAGTAGAATTGTTTCTTTATTTGAAAATGAGTTTCATGAAAATATTAGTCATTTAATATCATGTAAATTGTATTTAATAAATTGCAATTGCTATGATATATCTTTTATAATCTTTTTCCTTTATTCCAAAGTCATATAATTGTTCTTGTTTGGTTACTAAAATTTTTTTTTACCTTTCAATAGTATGAAAGGGTTAGTAATAATAGGGATGGAGACAAACTTATTTTATTGATTATTTTTTTTATAATATATCAATTAATTAATATAAATTTTAATATAAATAAATTACAATTTTGATAATATATTATAGTAATATTTATAGTAAATTCTATTATACTCATAAATTTATGGATTGTTTATTGTTTCACTTTTTATTTTGATAATTAATATATTATTGAATACAAATGAAATACATTTGAATATGTTTGTAAAAATAATCAAAACCACATTAATACTATTGAATGATATATTATAATTATAATATACAGAATACCTAAAAATTGATATAGTGAATATTTAAATAGCACCATTTTTTTTTTTTTATAAAACCTAGCTAGTTAATTTACTTGCCAAAAAAAAAAAAAACTAGGTTTATATTTAGACGTAGTATTATAGATTTAAGAATTAGAAAAAATATTACTGTTATATACATATATTATTATTTCAACTTTGCTTTATAAGATATAATGTATATTATTATTTATTAAATCTTTAAATTTATACTATGTACTATGCTTTTAATTCATGTATTCATGTTACTATTATTATTATAAATAATGTATTCTTTTTCTTTATATATTGTTTTATATTTTATTCGTGGATGTTATACTATTATACTTTTATTAATTTTTCTATTTTATAAAAAATAAATTAGTTTAACCAAAAATAGTTTAAAAGACTTGGTAAATAGTTTACCATAATCGATCCATCTTACTATTCATTTTCCCTTTTCATTCATACATCACCACCACCACTACAATATAACTTGGGTCAATAACACTAAAGGTAATATAAATATAATTTATAATAATAATAATTTAACCAATAAAATTTATTTACTAAAAATATGTAATTGTAATTTAAGGTAACTTTCATAATAAATAAACTTTGATATTTTCAATGGTATAATGATAGAATATTGGGAAATACTATTATTTGAATGAATCAATATGATTTAATAAAATAATTATCATCCTTTTTTGTGTATTATATATTTTTTATATCATATAGAATACTCTTTTTTAAACTAAATCTATGAAAAACGTATGAATATGCAATTATGATTAACAAGGCAAATTCAATTCAATTAATGTAGACTTTATTCAACATAATTGTGGTGGTTAACTCTATATATGCTAATAATTTACAATGAAAATTTTTTATTTCTAAGCAAATAGGAACTAAATAAGTAATGATAGCCATGATAAATATATATATTCCAAATAAAAAATACCACTTTCTTATAGTAATTGTCAAAATAGACATAAAAATGTACATCAGCAATTAATAGGCCAACTTTACAATTTATGTAAAAAAAAAAAAAACATATTAATAATTAAATTATTAATTTTTTTATTAATTGTAATGTGATCTTCAACCTTAATTTTTTTTAAAAAAAATGAAAAAGATTTGTTTCACTTTGAATGATGCTCAAACTTTTTTATCATTGAATAAATGGGGAAAAATAAATAAAAACAAATAAAATTATAAGGATAAAATTTATAGGCAAGTATTACATTTAAAAACTTTTTAATGATGTTCCTATTTCAATATTTCAATACTAATTTTGTACATAGTTGTAACCTATTCTTTATGATCCTTTCTATTTATTATTATTTTTTTTAAAATAAATTTATAATAAATTATTTTGTTTATTTTTATTAAAGTTATCATATGATTTTTAATATTGATAAATTACTAAATTTAGTTAGCCAAAAGAAAAACATTTAATTTTTACTTTTTTACTTTTTTAGGTAGGTTCCTTTTTTTTTTTTTCTTCTTTTGAATGTCATGAATAATTATTTATATTTAATATATTTTCTATCCTTTTGTTTATTAATTAATTTATGAATTTTAAACTTTAGTAAATATTTTTTTTATGCTTTTGGATTGATCATTAATAGAAAAAAGTGTTTAATTTATAAATCCTATAAAAGAATGCTTTAAAGGTATAGTAAGTATTTTATGGAAAGAAAAAAAAATTGGTATGACTTGTTAAAGAAAAAGATGAATAATCTAATAATGATTATTTAAATGATGATTATTAATGTATGTATAATATTATTCTATGGCTATTATTATGAACAGTAACAATAATAGTTTAGAGTAGAATAGTTTAATTTTCAATATATTAATTATAAAATACTTTTTTTTTTATTACTTTTTAATTTATTATGGTAATAATGACTATGAGCTATTGTTTGAAAAAAAAAGTGAATAGAATAAAAAATATATTATTATTAAATTAGTATCATCACCATAATTTCATTATAAGGTAGATATTAAAAAGACAATTATATTAATTTCTCAATAATGATCAAAAAAAAAAAAAAAAAAAAAAAAAGAAACCATAGCAGCAGCAGCAGCAACAACAGATACAACAACAGATACAACAACAATTTTTAATTCTAGATTTCAAAACTAATTAAATTAAAATACTTAATATAAAATAATAAAAAAAATTAATATTATCATAATTACAAAGAATGAAATAAAATAAAAGTTTCATTGGTACACAATCTTGAAAAGATATTGGTTTTAAATAATAAAATTAAAATATTATTTATATTAATTTAATATATAACATATATAATATACAATAGATAATCCATAATTTAATACTATTCCTTAAAAACATTTTTTTAAGCAAATCTTATAATAATTAAACTTTTTTATTCACCACAATACAAGGTTGAATATAAATTAGAATATAAAATATATTATTATATTATTAATTTATATTCAATTTTTAATTCATTTTTTATACTAATATAGCACTGTGATCATTAATTTATATTCTGTTGATTATTAATTTATTAAAATAAAAATATAATTTTTAAAGTTCATTACACAAAAAAAATTTAATTAATTTAAATTATATTTATTGTAAAATAATAATATCCTATGCTAATTTGATTCATATTAAATAGTTTACATAGATTAAATTAAATTACCAATAATATTTCATATATGGTTGTCCATATATATTAATAAAGTTTAAACGTTTTTTTGTTTATATTTATTTATTTTGAACTGCTTTTTATTATATTTATAATATATCACATAATATATTATTAAATATACTGTGAAATATATTACTTAACTCTACTTCAATATATTGAGACAGTTAAGTAGGTTGAACAATATAGATTTAGTCGACAATAGATTAATCATCATTCTATTATTTATTATTATTATAATACATTGTTAATATTATTAATTTTGTACAACCTAGACTCGTAATTCTAAAACTATTTATTTATTCAATATATCAAACCTTTTTTAATATTATTTTTATCTACATTCTCTTAATATATTTATATAATATAAATTATATAATAATATTATATAGGATAATAGAATTTTTTTATGAAAAAAGAAATGATTTAAATGATAATATATTAAGTTATTATATAATATATAATAATTACTATTTTAAATATTTTTATATGGTGGAAATATATATTAATATTATCCTTAATTTCAATTGAATTATTATAGTTAATAGAATTAATTAATAGCCACCATATATTCTAGTTCTAGATTAATATATTGAATAAAACAATAGAATCCTATCTTTAAGAAAAAAAAAGAAATTTATGTATCAATTCTTCAGTTCATTATTAATAATAAAACCAAAAAAATATATGAAATTAATTATTTTTTTTTAAAAAGTATAAAAGCAATAAAATTTCCTTTCCTATATAATTTTTTTTTTTTAATTCTGTAATTTTCAATTTTTCAATTTTTTTTTATATTTTTTTTTATATTTTTATATATGTATTAAAAATAGATAAAAAAAATAGAAACATAATAATTATTATTTTTTAATTATTATAAAAAAAATAGGTAACAAAAAAACCAAAATAAACCCAATAATAACAACAACAACAACAAAAAAAAAACAAATTGAAAAAGAAAAAAAAAATAAAAATAAAAACAAATTTAAAATAATAAAACCTTTAAAAGAAAAACCTAAAAATTAAAATACTTATTTTTTTAATTAAAAAGTAATAATATTATAAACACCAACACATTAAATAACCAAATAACCATATTATTTTTTTTAGTTTGATAATAAAATTAAGAGAGATAATATTTTTTTTTAAAAAAAAACAAATACATTCCAGAAATAATATAGATTGAAAAAAACAACCCAATTGAAAAATTAGAATAAATATATATAATAACAAAATACTTTTAAAAGTATAAAATTTTTATATTATATATATAGAATTAATATAAATAATTTATTAGAATAATATGTGTAAAGAAATAATAACAATTTAACACAACTTTAAAAAAAATTAAAATAATTATTTATTAAAAATAGAAAGAAACAGAAATAATTAATTTATTTGAAATAAAATATAGTGTAAAGAAATTAGCATAGACTAAAAAATTTACATATAACAAAATATATAATATTTACTTTTTTAGATAAAAAAATCAAATATAATTATTATTATCAAAAAATATTTATAACAATTATTTAAAATATATTTAAAACAAAATTTATTATTATAAAATAATTTAATTTAATTATAAAATTTTTAAATTTTTTTTATTTTATTTAAAGAAATATTATAATATTAATATAAAACCATAATTATTATTAAACGTTTTATATAATATTATATATTGTGTGATTAATATCATTAAGAAAAAAATTAAGAAATTAAAAAATTTTTTACTATTAAAATATTCTTTATATCTAACCAAACTAATATATATTTTTACTGGGGAAAATATATAAAATTCTTGAGGAAAAGTAAATTAAGAAATTAAAACAATTAAAATATATTTTTAAAATATTATGTCTTCTGTATATCAACTTCCATCACCACCTACTCAACAACCAATTAATCAATTGCCATATAACGGAATGGCTAAATCAGGATCTAATCAAATTTCAACTCCGAAGGAAGGAATGGTTAATAAACTTCCAGGAGTTTCTACTGTTACCACTAATGGTCAACCAGTTCAAGTTAATTCAAATGCTGCTGTTTCAGGAACTAACTTAAAAACAGTAACGAAGAAAAAGAGTGACTATCTTGGTAGTCATCCTTTAAAAATTGATACTTCTGTTGTTAGTCAAGGTACACCAGTATCCCCAACTTCTCAATCCTCATCCCCTCAACCAACTTCTGCCTCTTCTACCACCAATTCTACTCAATCTCCACGTCCAAAATCAAATAATAACAACACCTTTGTTCACAAACTCTACCAAATGTTATCTGATCCAAAGCAATCCAAATTTATTAAATGGAATGATTCTGGTTTTTCTTTTACCATCAGAAATGTTCAAGGTTTCTCACGTAATGTTTTACCATTACATTTCCGTCATAACAACTTTTCTAGTTTTGTACGTCAATTAAATATGTATGGTTTCCATAAGGTTAATAAGTCTGCTCCAAAGGGAAGTGAAAATCAAATTTGGGAATTCTTCCACCCAAAGTTTGTTAGAGGAAAGCCACATCTTATCGAAGAAATTAAGAGAAAACAATTAGAAAATGAAAATTATCGTGCAAATCTTCTCTTAGAACAAACAAGAGTTCTTGTCCGTCAAAATTCTTACGGTAATTTATCAAACAAACGTAGTTCTACTAATTTAGTAAATTGTACTACTAATCAATTAGTCCCATCTAATAGTAATGCTATGGTTAATCCACAAATTACTAACCCAGAAATGCAAGCTCAACATCCAGTTTTTATTCATGCTACTGAAGGTATTCCAGCTAATAACATTAATGTTTCTACTAGTGGTGAACCAGTTTTAATTGACCCTGCCTCTCTTCACAACACTCCAACTCTCCCAATGGTCCAACAAGTTACCGTTCCATCTACTAATTATAATGTAATTCAAGTTCCATCTCAAACCATCCCATACAATGAAGTAACTGCTGCTCCAGCTGTCACTGGTACTCCAATCCCACAAGCAATGACAATGGGTAGTGTCATGCCACAAAATCCACAAGCTATGGTTGATCCAGCTAATGTAGTTGTTGGTAGTCACACTATCCTTCCTCCAGAAGTTCCTTCTGTTACATCTCAACCCCCACCACCACCAATGGAAAATGATGTCTATTATAATATTCAACTTTTACAAATGCAAAATCAAGATATGAATCAAAGATTAAATGATTTACAAGCCAATGTTAATAATTTAATGAATTCCTACACTAGAAGAATGGATATGCAACAAAATCTTATTCAACAACTTTTAAGTACAGCTCAACAACAATCTCAACCAACAATGTCTAATGTTACTACTGTTTGTTCTGTTGATCAAGGTCCAGCTATGACTTCTAGCTATGATGTTAACAACCCAATGATGGCACAAGGTGCTACTATTGTTGGCAATAATCCTCAAATTCAACATCAACAAATGATTCAACAATCACCAGTTCTTGTTCAATCCAATTCTCAAGATCAAAAAATAATGAGTCAAAATCAAGGTGCACCAGTTATAAAGCAAGAGCCAATAGATCAATACCAAATGAACAATCAACTTTCAAATGGTGTTGCCTATCCAACTCAAACCATTTACTATTAGAAATATTTTTTATAGTAGATGCAAAAGACATTTTTAACAATGTGCATCTAATCTATTTTTTTGATTCATTATTTTTTTTAACTTGGTTATTTTAACAACTTATAGAGTTTAAATATTTTTAATGATAAAATATAGAAGTTTTATGATCATTTGAGGAAAAAAAAAACATTTTCATAAGAAATTCCTATAGAGTTTTTTTTAAAATTACCTCAAATAAAAACAATATCGTTTTCCCAGTTTTAATTTTCATTCAACTATATATTTATTCAGCGAAAATCAATTAAACACAATTATTAAATATTTACAACAGCAACAATATTTCCTTTTTTTATTATTCAACAATATATAATAGACATTTAAAATTATTTTAAACTTAATGGCAAAGATTAAAAATGAATTTACTATTTGAGGCATAGTAAATGAAAAATATAGTCAACAACAATCTAGCCATTTTAATTATAAAATTAAAACATAAAAAGTCTTTTATTTTTTTGCATTTCCAAAAAGTATTAAAAGTAGATATCTTTTTTTCAGTTCAGGTCAACCAAGAAAAGAAAAAAATCAAAAGGTTAATATTTAATAATAACTTTATATAAAATTTTTAGTATAAAAATTACCTAATTTAATTTAATAAGTATATATACCAATGGTAGATTGAACAAAATATTTATAAATAAGTTTATTGTGTATATATATATCACAATTAACGCTATCTTCCAATCTACCAAATATATATTATATATATTATTCCCATTAAGCTTATTAATAGTATAGTTTTTTTTTAAATTTTATTAGATTAAAAAAAATATAATCTTAGTGTAAAATAATATATAATATAAAAACTTTTAATTTTTAAGCATATTCTTTACTTAATAAAAATAATTATAAATATTTATTATTTATTATTAGTAAAATTTTATTTAGATTAGATTCTAGTTTTTTTTTAAAATTGTTATTATTTTATGGGAATATATAACTTATAATATTATTGATATATATATTATTATAGTTAATAGTAATTTTTAGAGTGTACTAATTTCCTTTTTTTTCTTATTTTAAATAGAATATTTTATAGAATGGTATTTTTGCTAAATACTAAAAAAAGGTGAGTTTATAAGAATAATTAAAAAATTTAAGATGAAATAAGAATAGCCTATTAATATATATTTCTATTTCCATAGATTTTAAAAAAGTAAAAACAAAACAAAAATTAAAGCAAAAAAAAGCAAAGCCAAATACACATTAATGATATTAAAATATCAAAAAAATTGAAAAATTGAAACACTATATTATATATTATAAAATACAAACCAATATATAATACAAATAATATTACTTAATTTTTGTAGAATAATATAAATAGTAAAAAAGCAAAAGGGTAAATTAAGAATTTTTTTTTCATTATTTTAGAAAAAAATTATTTTAGTAATGAATAAAAGATTGTTTATTCATTATTAAGATAATAAATTTTCAATATTTATAAATAATTCAATATATTCAATATAAAAGCAAACAAACAAAAAACAAAACAAAACAAAATCAACAATATAAGAAGTAAAAAGGATATTGTTATTAATAAAAAGTTGCTCATTTAAAGGATCTTTTTATTAATATAATATTTTTTTGAAATTATATTCATAAAAATCTATAAAATATAAATCAAAATAACAAAAAATGAAAATAAACAAAATAAACAAACAACGTTGTTTAAAAACAAACAAACAATCAAACTAACAACAAAAACACGAAATATCTAATTAAAATTTTACAGTAAAAATTATTATTATTTAGAGCGCTATATTTAATAATAATTTAAACACTTAAAATTTAAACAGAAAATTAAAACAAAAAGCAAATTTATTATTCTGTTTTCAATTTTATTTACTTTTATTTTTCTTTTTTATATATTAAATTAATTAAATTAAATTATTATTTAATTTACTATAGAAAAGTATTATTAAAAAAAAAAAGGTAAGAATAAGATAGTTAATATAAAAAAGTAAACAAAACTTAATTATATATATATTTTATTTCATTACGCAGTTTTACTTTAAATTATATTCATCTTATATCTAAAAAACAAAACACACCTTTTTTTTTTTATATTTTTTTTTTATTTTTTAATATTTTTTTTTTTTTTTTATTTTTTGAATATTGTAATATTCAATGATCAATTTCAAAAAAAAAAAAAAAAAAAAAAAAAAAAAAAGAGTAAAAAAAAATTTAATTTTAAAAACTTATTTATTTTAATTTATAACTTGATAATTATAAAAATATCAAACAATAACTATTTAACGAAATCAAAAACAAAACAAATAAAAGAAAATAAAGCGTTTTTTAGTTAAAGATAAAACAGAATAATTTTTTAAAAAAATAGCAATAATAAATAGAAAAACAAACAAACAAACAAAAAATCAAAACGAAACAAATATAACAAAAATTATCCCTTATTAAAATTAAATTAAGATACCAATTCTATATAGAAATTTATATTTTTTTTTAATAACAAAAAAAAAAAAAAAACAACTTTATATATATAATATTATATATATTTAATGCAATAAAAATAAAAATTTTTTGAAAAAAAAAAAAAAAAAAAAAAAAAAAAGAAATGGGTAATGAAGAAAGAAAATATAAAGTTTTCTTTTGTGTGTTTTTTTTGTATAATGTATAATATATGTATTGATAAAAAATGTTTTAAAAATAGGCATTAAAAATCATGAAGTAATAGCAAAAATCTTTAAAAGTTTTATAAATTTATATATATATATTATTATTTTATTTTATTTTCAGTATTAATAAATGGGCTACATTAATTATTTAAATATTTTACCAATTTAAATATTTAATGAAAAGTAAAGTCAAACAAGTTTAGTGTCAAAAAGCGATTCGAATTTACTAACAACAAACCAAAACTAGAATTTTTAAAGAAAATTTACAACTAGAATTCAAAAAAAGAAACTTTAAACAAAGCATCGTAACAATTTTTGTACTATCCAGTACTTTTAAGAAGAGAGAGAGAGACAGATTTTTTTTCCATATACGTTATATTTATAATTTTTATTAGTATTTATTTTATATTCAATATTTTTAATTAGAATTTATTATCATGTCAGTCCTTTATATTAAAGACAAGAATTATATCAGACGTGGTACCCGGTCTTATGGTATCCCCTTAGATGATATTCGCTCCTTCTTTATCCGTGGTATTCGATCATGGTCAGTAAATATGCTATGGGAAAAACTCGAGGTTATTCTAGAAGATAAATTTAATTCAGTTATTAGTGTTAAATATTTTCAGACTTTCAATGATCACTTTTTCTTAGTCAAGGTTCATGGTTCATCGAAAGATTGTATTAAAATCTTACACATGTTAAAGAAGAAACTTTCAGTTACCTCAATTTCCTTTTCAGCTCGTAGTAGAAGGAATCACAAATACACTTTTTCCACTCTCAAACGTAAAATTTTAGTTTCTAATAAACATCAACATTCTATTCAACAATCATTTCAACAATCAGTTCAACAATCTCATCAACAATCCGATCTTCAACTAGATCTTCAACAAGATCTTCAACAAGTTTCCAATCATGAAAATATTCCAGATCTACAGCAAACACAATTTCAATCTCAACATTCAACAATTAATTCTAATAGCTCTATCAACTCTGATAACAGTTCAATAGTTGATAGTTCTTCAGTTTCACAGCCATCTAGTAATAGTTCTACTTATTCCTCTGATGCATCATCCATTAATAACGATGACTTTAATAATAATAATAATAGCAACGATTCTTCCTCATCCAACAAGCCTGATAACTTTTCTTTTTGTCTTAGTTGGAACACCAATGGGTGGAATCACGAAAAGAGAGATAGTATTAGCTATTTCACAGCTATTTTCAAACCATTATTTTTATGTTTCCAAGAAACTGGTAATGGTTCTGGATCGAATACAGATTATCCTTGTCGTGTTACTTTGCGAAACTATAGACACTTTTTCAAGAAAGCTGACGAATCAGTTCCGGGAATGAGAGGTTTATATTTAGGTTTTCACAATTCATGTCAAGCCTCACTTGAAAACTTCTCTGGAAAGTATATTATTTCTATTTATACTTTTAGTCTCTGGAATAGATTCAAATGCTCGATTGGTAATGTTTATATGCCTCATAGTCATCACAACATCTATGTTGATCATGCAAAGTTAGAAGTTCGCTTGTGGTTACAAACTCATTCATCCCATCCATCGATTCTTGTTGGTGATTTTAATATGTCTAAAGTAAAATTATCCAACTGGTTATCAACTAATGGATTAGGAGATTGGGAAATTCTTCCGCTTAGAGGGTCGACTATCTCTTGGACTCGAGGTGATCAATCTTCCGACATTGACCATGCTCTTATCAATTCGAAGATGAAAGATCTTATTCACTCAGGATCATTTATAAATAATTTTTATCCTGTATCAGACCATAAGCCACTTCTTATTAATGGTAAAATTATTCCTATGGAAGATTTTTCTAATGACTTTAATGTTCCTAAGAAAATTCTGAAATGGAATAGATTAAAATGTATTGAGGAAAAGGAATCTATTATCAGTCATAATAAATTCCAAATACTTTCAGCAAAATTCAACGATCCTAATGTTTCTACAGATGAACTTTCCAAAGAGTTTACTTCAACTGCTTTTTCAATTGCAGACGAGCTCAGTATTACCTCAACAAATAATGTTATAAAGTCTTCATTTCATATTTCACAACAAATTTTTAATCTTCAAAAAATCAAAATGAAGTTGTATAAGAGATTTAAAAAAGAAAGAATTTATGATATAGATGAATTTATTAAACGAATTAAAATCTACCGTAAGCTCATTGATTACATCCACAAAAGATGTAATGAATTTAGGAAGCAAGAATATCTTCATTGGATTAAAACAGGATGTGAGTATATGAAGAGTCATAATCCTAAGAAGGCCTGGAAATGGATCAAGAAAACTGCAAAAATTGGAAAAGATTCTTTCTTTATTGCTCAACCAATTAAAAATAAAAATGGAGAATTAGTTGTTGCTACGGAAGAACAACTAGATGTGTGGCATGATCATTTCGAAAATCTTGCATCAGACCCAAGTGGTGTAAGTCTTGATTTGGAGCATTGGTATGAAGAACCAACGAATAAACGTTTTTCACTTCCTATGCTTGATGAGTGGGATATCAACCAAGATATTAGTATTGATGAAGTCAAGTCAGCTATCCTCTCTACTCCAAATTATAAAGCATCAGGTCCGGATGGTATTCCAATTGAATTTTACAAAGCATTAGTTCCATCAAGTAATGATTCTAATAATGCTACAGATAATAATTCTTCTGGTAATACTACTTCAGATAATGATGCTCATGGTTTAAATTTTATTCTTAAATTATTCAACCGTATTTGGGATGGAGATTTCCCCAACTCATGGAATGAATCCAGTATTGTTTCTATTCCTAAGAAGGGAGATTTGACAGATTGTGATAACTATCGAGGTATATCACTTATCAATAATGGTATTAAGTTGATTTCCAAAATTGTCACCACTAGAATCTCAGAATATGGTTTAAAGAATAATTTCATTAGACCTGAACAATTTGGTTTTCGAAAAAAGGAAGAAAGTATTAGTCTTTTCATTTCAATCCAAGAAATATGCCGTAGACGTCAATTAGATAATAAAGAGACATATTTGGCCTTTTTAGATCTCAGGAAAGCATACGATTCAGTCCCAATCGGTAATATTCTCCATAAATTAGATTGTTTAGGAATCCGAGGTAAGAGTCTACAATTTATCAAAAATTTATATTTAACATCTAAGGCTAATGTCAAATTAGATGGACAATTCTCGAAATCTTTTGATGTGAAGAAAGGTGTCCGTCAAGGTTGCCCTCTTTCTCCTATTCTCTTTAATCTCTTTATTAATGATATATTTAGAGAGTGCGAAGATCTAGGAGTCAGTTTAGGTGACACTCGATGCTGTGGTGGACTTTTTGCAGATGATATAGTTATTTGTGCTCCAACAAGAGGATGCTTAAAAAAGATGCTTAGAAGAGTTAATGAATGGGCATTGTATAATGAAATGGAATTTGGTATCCAGAAATGTTCAACGATGGTGATTCGTCCTGAATCAATAGAAAATCAGAACAAGAGAGATCCAACATTTTACTTAGCAGGACAACCCATTCCAACTACTGATTGTTATACTTATCTTGGTGTTCCATTTGATAAGAATCTGTCCCTTAAACCAGTAATTAAAGCTCTTAATAACAAGGTTTTGAAAGGGCTTTTCTCAGTCAGTAAATTCTTAAGAAATCCTAATATTCCTATTCCTTTCAAAAAACTAGTACTTAACTCACAAGTGATTAGCAGAGTTTCATACTTTGCACCATTACTTGGATCCAACAAAGCTAGGTCTAGGATTGCTCAGAAGCATGTTAACAAAGGAATACGATGGGTTGCCGGAGTTCATAAAGCTGTATCGTTTATATCTTTATACTCTATCTCAAAAGATTTGAATATTCCTCCATTGTCAGCCAAATGTGCGTTAGCTCAGGTTAGATGTTTTAACAAATGGAAAAACTCAAATTGTATTATCTCACACCTTGTCAATTACATTCCTAAATTTAGAAAATACACGTGGTGCAAATCAAGTAGGACACTTGATAAAAAATTAAAGAAACATGGAGATGTTAAAGCAGTTAAAAACTTTTATTGGAAAGATCTCAAAGGGAATTCAATCAAAGCGCAATATTATGATGATAATAAATTTAGTGAAACTAAAGATTTTATTAAATTATGTTATGAATACCCAGAGTTTGCCTATGGCTTCTACTGGCTATTGAAAGCAAGAAGCGGATACAAGTTGGATGCTAGAGTTGCCAAAGCTGCCAAATTTGTTGATCCAGTTTGTCCTAACTACTGTCCATGTTGCAAGTGTGGAGATCAAAGTATTAAACATTGGTTATTAGATTGTCCAACATTTAGAGATATCCGTATTAAACATTATGATTCCATAGTCCAGCTATTAAATTTTTTCAGTCAACGTAATTCCAATAGTCCTATCAATAATAATGAAATTGATAATGTCAGTAGAGATAGTAATAACATTAATAGTAATAGTAACAATAGTAGTAATAACAATAGTAATAGTAACAATAGTAATAGTAACAATAGTAATAATAACAATAATAGAAATAATAATATTAGTAATGATAGCAATAGTGAAGATAATAATTCTAATTTAGATAGTAATTTAGTTAATGATAGTAATAGTTCTAATAATCCGGTGAATATTAATGTGTATGATTATTCTAGTGTGTGCAGTAAAATATTTAAATTCCTTCTTGGGGGAAGAAGTTTTAACAATATTAATTACAATTCAAGGGAATGGAAAGAACTTTGTAAGCGTCAGATTCAATCTGGTACTAATGAAGGAGCACCATTCTTGACGGTAACCGCGGAACTTCTAACCAAAATCATGCCTTTTGCTATTGGCCAGCAATGGTCAATGTTCAAAAGGTTTGAAGCAACATCCAAGAGCGTCAATGCTGAAGAAACAGTAAGACAGGCCAGGAGGGCCAGCGCAACCAATGGAGATCATAATTTTGTTCCATGACAAAATTTTGATCTTTGGCTCGGTGTCCCATTGGAAGTCAAATACAATTATTATACTTTAGTATGATAGTGGCTTTCTTACTTTAATTAAAATTACTAGAATACATTATACCCAATTTTTATTCATTTGTGTTTATTTAAACATATTTTTTTTATTTTTATTTATTTTTAATTTTTTATTACATGTATTATAATTTTAATTAAATTAATAATAAAGTTTAAAATATTTGATGCCGTTAAAAAAAAAAAAAAAAAAAAAAAAAAAAAAAAAATTTATGTTACACCATCTAACAATGGTTGTCTCTATACCTACTTGGTATTCATCTTCTATCAAAAAAAAAAAAAAAAACTAATCAATATATTTATTTTGGAATATATATATATTTTAATTTTATAAACTCTTAAGAATTGAAACCAATTGTCTTGAAAAGGAATAATAAAATTAACTTTATAGTTAACTATTTCTTTCGATTTTTAAGTAATTGTAGTTGCATTACATCTACAATTACTCAAAATATGTAACTTTTTTTTTTTTTTTTTTTTTGATCTAAAATAGTTTATACTTAAAAGAGCACAGATTATTTCTTAATCAAAGAAATGTATTAGTACTCTTAAAACAATATATTTTAAAATACAATTGTATATATTATATGGTTGTCTAAGGAACTATATAATATACCTTCATTAGCTTGTTTCTAATTTTTATGTTAATGTATAAATACATTGTTTTAATAAAATTTAAATATAAAATCGAATGATATATTATAATCTATACGGAATTATCAATGAGGAATAAAAAGAATTAGAAGTCCCTTCATTCTCTTTACGCACTATGTAATTTTTTTTCTTATATTTATTTATGGTTTTATCTCTCTCTCTCTCTCTCTATATATATATATAATAATTTTCTTTTTATTAAATATTGAATATATTTTTTAAATTTTTTTTTTTTTACTTTAATTATTAACTATTCTTTTTCATAAATATGTATCTATTCAAAATAGTTTTAAAAAGTAAATATTTATTATTATTTGTTTAGCTAAATTGTTTTTTTTTTTCATTATTTAATTATTAAATTTTAATATAAAAATATTTTATTAAGACTTTTATTTTAAAATATAAAATATATACCCTCTTCTTTTTTTAATCTTAAATTTACTTTAAAAGTGATTATTATTATATTATCTTTTTTCAAAGGATATATATATATAGTGATCCTGATTAATTAAAGTTTATTGTTTTCTTTCAATATTTCAAAACTATATGTTCATTTTAAAAAATTTTTGGTATAAAAAGAGTAACTACATTTTAAGTTAAAATGACCTATTCATGTTGACTTTTTGCTTGTGATAGTTTTACTTTTTTACTAATTATAAGTGTATAAATGTATATAAAATATAGCGTAATTTTGTAATTGTTTTCATAATAGAAATATATAATAAGAATATGTAATAAGAATATAATAAAATTATAATAAAAATATAAAGAAAAAATAATATAATAATTGTGAACATTTATGGACAAATAATTTTATTTATCTATTTCATATATTTATATACTCACGTGATTAACCTATTGATACGGGTTAATTTTATGTAGAAAGAATTAAACTTTAATTAATATATATTTTATTAATAATTTTATTTATAACGTTCCAATATTTCTATTCTGTCTAAATACTAAAACGTTCTGTCGTTGTCAAATATTAAAATTCTAACTAAAACAAGAAGCCCTTTTTAATAATATTTATTCTAATCTATTTATACTAATGAGGCTTACTTAATAATTAATTGTCCAATTATAAGGCTGGAACTATATGGATTCTACATCTACATTATTCCTTTACATTACATGATATTACATTTGTCGTACATTTACATTATATTCTTATACATTGTAGAAATAATTAATATTATAATAAATCTATATAAATTTAATATTAGGAAAAATTACTAATATAATAATATGTTCAAGTCACATATTATTTTTATATCAAAAATCCCCTCGCTATAGGAGAGCGAAGTATAATTTAAGATACAAAAATTTTTACTGAGCGTATCTGGTTATAATATTAATTTTTCTGGTTATAAAACTAAATTTCTAAAATTAAAAAAAATTGAAAAAAAATTGAAAAAAAAAGATACTAATAAAATATATTTTTTTTTTTATAATTATTATTATGATTATTTATATATACTAATTACTAATTAAACTAATTATTATTATTATTATTATAATTCTTATTATTATTATCCGTATTATTATCTATTTTAGGCTGGCCGGGACTACTTGAGATTTGGGGCAAGGTCGTACAGGACAGGAGCAGATCAAAATTTAAAAATTCAAAACCTTTTTCAATTTCAGGATCTCAATTTTTAAATTTCAAAATTTTATTCAAATTTCTAAATTTCTTCCGTTTAATCTTGAATTGATTCTAATAATATATATAATATTTTTTTTTTTTGTATATATATATATAATTTGCTAATTTGTAAACTATCATAATTTAATTTTAATTTTAAATAAAGTATAGTCTATAAAGAATATAAAATAAAAAGAAGTTTAAAAATAAAGTTTCAATTAAGTGTCGTCGTGTAAGCTTCTCGTGTTCAAATATAATCTATTTATTTATTTTTTTTTCGTCTGTTTATGTGTTTGTTTGTGTATTTGATTTATGGTTTTATGTTCTTCATAACGAAATATTGTCTTTATATGTGAGGATATTCTTCATATGTGTATACCTGGTTAATTCTTGTCTTGTATTGTAGTCTTTAAGCTTAACTGTATTCCAGGCGATATCTAGGATTTGATATGGTCCTTTAAAATATGGTTCCAATTTTGTTCTGTTGAAATTTCTTAGTTTGACTAGATCACCTATTTTGTATTCTTCCTTATGAGCCATACTTATTTTACTTTGTCTTCTAGCTTCCCAATACTTTAGAGTATCTAACATTTTCGAAGCCGCCTTCCTTATCCATTTAGCGTCATCCACGAATCTCTCCATTATAATTTCTTCTGTGGATCTTCCTAAAGTTTCTTGATATGTTTCCATTAGCACTAAATCTATTGGGCGTGCATCCTTTCTTCCATAAACAAGTTCAAAACTAGAGAATCCGGTCGTAGTAGATATACTGGTCCTTAACGCCTATAAAGCCATTGGTAAGTATTTATCCCAACCTTCATTATTTTCAACTAGAAATCGTAGCTGCTTCCCTATTTCTCTATTTTTATTTTCCACTAGACCATTTGATTCTGGGTGGTAAGTGGATACGAAATGTACATAAGTATCGTATAAATCTAAGAATATTTTCGTGAAGTCTGAAGTAAATTGTACACCATTATCCATTAAAACTAACTGCGGGACACCGTGACAACTAAATACTTCAGTGAGGAATTCCGCTACATCTTCTGAGGTGGTCGTTGACAACGCCTTCGCTTCAGGCCATTTTGTAAAATAGTCCACCGCTACAATAATATATTTGTTATCTTGCACAGTAGTCTTTAACGGGCCTATTATGTCCACGGCTATTCTGACAAACGGTGCTTCGACTGGTGATGCAAATCTCTCGGTTCTTTCAGGTAGAGGTTGGGACTTCCGTAACTGACAGATTTTTACACGTAGAAATATAGGTTTTTATATCTAAAACCATGTTCTTCCAATAATACTTATCCTTGATCCTTTGGTAAGTTTTCTGCAGTCCTTCATGTGCGATTTTATGGTTTTTCGCGATGACCTGGATCTTTTCCAAGGATTCGTCAACAATCTTTCTTAAGTTATCGTTATCCCTGAAATATAACAGATTATTTATTCTTATTACTCTTTCTTTTAGAAAGTTTTTCATAACATCTGAGATATATTTATCATTTTCCTCGTTTTCTTCTTCTGACATTAATTCAGGCATCTTAGTAGGTTCTTCTACAACTTGTTTTCTCTGTTTCCGAGCTAATAAAGATTCTTCTTCATCACTTTCGCTTTCGTTATTTTCTGACTCAAGGTTGGTATCATTTAGTGTACTGACTATTGCATTTGCGTTCACTTCCTGATTGTTATCTTCTTTTAATGACATCCGGAATAAAGCGTCAGCTAAAATATTCGCTTTTCCAGGTTGATATCTTACTTCTACCATATTTTGGCTAAAGTCATTAACCCAGCGAGCGTGTTTTGAAGTTTGAGGTTCATTTTTATTAATGATAGCAACTAACGGAAGGTGGTCAGTATATAAAATAGTAAAATAGGAATTTGGTGGTATCCACTGAACAGATCTAAGGCCGTGAAAAATCTTGCACCAGTCATGGATTCAAAAGCTTCTCTAATGTTGGGAATAGAGTAGGCATCCTTTACAGTAATATTATTGACTTTTCTATAACTGCACAAAGACGCCATTTATTGTGCTTCTCAGGAACCATCACAATGGGAGAAGCCCAAGGGGAATGGGATGGGACAATAAGGCCTTTGTCCAGTAGTTTTTGAAGTTCACCCTTAAGAGCAGCTAGTTGAACTTGTGACAACTTCCGAACTTTAGCTTTAATAGGTTTAGCGCCATCGACAAGTTCAATGTGGTGTGACCGGAGTTTTGAACGTTGGAGGTCGTCAGTGGAGCAAGCAATAATATCACGGAAAGAAAATAAAAGATTCTTAAAATCTTCTACAACAATCGGTTCTTCAGAATTATATGAGGGAATAAGATTAAGTAAATCATCAACTTTTCCCCGAATTAAATCCTCCTTACTAAGAATAAGCTCGTCCTTAAAAGCAGCTACAATTGATTTTCTATCAAAAGAAGGGAATAAGTAACAGTAATAGCACAAAGAGTTAAAAGAATTAATATCAATAATAGGGGTTAGAGGTTCCAGAGTACCTTGACATGTCTTAACACAAACGGTTTTATCGACTGCATCAACAATAATACGTTGATCATAAACCATTAATAGAATTTTTCAATAAAAGTTTACCAGTAAAAGGAAGACACCTAAGATGGATCGAGGAATTCAATAAATACAATATTATAATTAAATATGAAAAAGGTAAAAAGAATGTTTTCGCAGATGCACTGTCCCGACTACCATTGAAAAAGAATGAAGGAGTTCTATTAACAATTAACGCAATATTAAATGAATTTAAACCTAAAGATTTAGACCTACCGGAAGGTATAATAAAATATTTTAGTAAAAATTATCAAATCATAGATAACATTTTATACTACAAAAAGAATGATATGTATTTGAAAGTTATATATAGAGAAGAAGATAAAAAAAAGATGTAATAGATAGAGCTCATAATATAGGACACGAAGGTGCCGAGAAGACTACACTTAGAATGTTACAGTCCTACTATTGGCCAGGAATCTGGAATGATGTGAAGATGTGGGTAAAATCTTGCCACAAATGCCAACTATTCAGACCTAAACCCCTACCAAAGAACACGAAAAATAATATTACTCCTGTTGAAAGGCCATTTACAAGAGTAGGACTAGATATCGTAGGACCATTACCAGAAACAAAACAAGGTAATAATTATATTATAACTTTAGTTGACTATTTTACAAAATGGCCTGAAGCAAAGGCTATTCCAAACATTAAATCAGAAGAAGTTATAAAATTTCTGAGGTAATTGCTAGGCATGGTCCACCAGAGATAATAATATTGTTGATTTTGAAATTTTATAAGTGAAATCTACAATTTCAAGTGATCTTGAAATTGTATATTTCACTAGTATTCGTGACATATCACTTTCTATAGTAAAATATAGAATTATGATAATATTCTCTATTGTATCACAAATGATAAATAATTAAATTTATAAATTATAAATTAATAATAATAATAATAATAATAATAATAATAATAATAATAATAATAATAATAATAATAATAATAATAATAATAATAATAATAATAATAATAATAATAATAATAATAATAATAATAATAATAATAATAATAATAATAATAATAATAATAATAATTTTTTTAAAAGATGTTCCTAATAATCCATAAAAATTAGATATAGTTATATTAAATTTATATATTATGGTTACTAATTATCCAAGAGAGAAAAATTAGATATTTATACTTAATAAAACAATATTTATTTTACAACATTTATAATACATACTAGATGTATTAAATTTTAATTATTTAATAATACTAGAGTTATTAAATAATATGATAATATAATAATTTTATAATTAAATAAAATAACATTTTATATTAAAAACTAACTAACACTTGCAAATGAACAAGTATAAAAATCATTTATTCTATTTTTATTTTCCTTATTTTTATTTATAAATTTTTAGATACAGATATTATCATGTTAAGTTTTGGGATTTGGTTATGCGGCCAGGTCAGAATGTTATTAATTATATAGTAAATATGTTTTTTAAGAAATTAAATTTAAATATAAAATAACACTTTAAACTTCCAAATGAAAAATTAATATTTATTTTTTAGAATAACTTTTTTATAAAATTTTATTTATTTAGTAATAATAATATAAATGATAATATATTTAATAACTATATAATTAAGATTATAACTATAATCTTTACAAAGAATTAAAATCAAATTCAATTCATTCTATTTTATATTCTTTGTTCAGATTATTAAATTGATAAAAATAAAGTATTACATGTAATATATTAATAACATAATAAGATTGTTTGTTTGTTTGTTTGTTTGTTTTGTCATGACATAAAATAAATAAAATAAAATAAACATGATTAATCATTTAAACACTTGATCCATTAACCTATTTTATAATAATTAGAATTATTTAATTTATAAATGTTAACTGTTACACCTAAATGGTTTAGTTCTATTTTTAGTAACAGTCACTATCATTAATTAAATTAATATAATTAAAATTTCTATTGATATATTTTTAATTTTCGTCAAGTCATAAGAAATGTCTATGATCCATACTTGATATCATATTGATTTTAATTTACTTATTAAAATCTTCAAATGACCATATCTTTCTTAAATGACCAGTTAGAATGACCGCGATTGTACCAAAATATTGCTTTTTCCTTAAGCTTTCTAATAAACTTAGTTCCACAACCGTAGTACTTATAGCCGTAGCGTTCGTTTTTGGCGAGTTACGCTTTGTTTCGTGTTTGTTTATTTTTGGTTAAGGGTTATAGTGTATTGATATTAAATTTTTGAAATCATAACCCTTTTGCTGAATCAAAATTTAAAAGGTGACTTTTAAAGGTGTTTTAAAATAATCATTGAAATCATTTAATTATAATTATTATGTTTAATTAATTAGATATTATCTGAATTTGTTTTAAATCCAGTTAATATCTTCACATATCACTTTCTATAGTAAAATATAGAATTAAGATAATATCCTCCTCGTATTACAAATTATGTCACAATAACATATATAAAAATTTAAAAAATTTGGACACATGGAAAAAATTAAAAATTTTTTTAAAATTTGAAAATTTGAAAATTTGAAAAAATTTATTTTTTAAATTTTTATTAAAAAATTTCAAAGTATAAAATTTCTAATATTTGAAATTATTAAATTTTTTAAAATTATTAAAATTTTATTATTAAAAATTTTATTTTAAATTTATTTATTAACTATTTACAATAATTATATTAATTATTAATTTATAAAAATTAAATATTTTATAATTAGATAATAATTAATTAAAATTAAAAAATGTAATAATTAAAATTGTTCAAGTATAAAAAGAACAAAAATTGACAAAAATTACGAAGCTTTAGCGTTAGGAATTTTTTTTAACTTAAAGTTAATAAAATTTATAAACTCCTATAAAACCTAAAACTTTAAAAATTTTAATATTTTTAATAACTTAATATATGCTGATATTAAGTTATTGCTAAAATAAAAATATTATTTAATTTTCTTTATATAAATATTATTAGCTTTACGCCTTCAATAGGAAAGCGTATTATATTTGTTAATTAATATAACTAATGTGCTTACCACACTTTTCTTTAATTAAAAATCGCTTTTTGACAATGATACGTTATAAAATAAAATATCATAATAATATTATTTATTTTTAGGTTGTGGTAATAAGGAATATTGCTGAAATAATATATTCCAGTTATTAATAATTATGTGATATAGTTATTATGTATTTATTTACTTATTTATTATTATTTATTGTTATTATTATTATTATTATTATAAACAAAATAAGCCTTTTATTATTATTAAATATTTATCTTTATTAAAATATATTATAATTAGTATTTTTACATTTATTTATTATTAATAATACATATTTAAAATAACTATCTTTCCTATATAAATATACTACTTATTCACTATTAATATTACTAAACTACTACTAAATTTCTCATTTTATTATATCTTATTATCTTTGGAACTTAATTACAAAATCAAGAACATCATTTTAATTTTTTAATTATTAATTATATTTATATTAGTACATATTAAATATTTTTTTTTAATTAATTTCATATTAATTAATTTCATTATTAATTAAAGTTATTATTAATTTATTATTATCTTAACCCTTATATGAATTAACCTGGAATTTCTACCAAAAGTAGTATTTTCTGTTCGTCACGTATCAAGATGCCCCCACTTTAGATGAGACTTCGTCCCTTGAAGTCAACAAAGGATTAATAAAATTATAGGTTTTTATATTGTTCTTATACTAAATATATAATAAATAAAAATAAAATTTATATTTCAAGTATTTATCGTTTTCTTTTTCTCTTATACCTATAGTTCCTTTCTAACATTTTGGTATCCTTTCTATTATTTCCATAATTAAATGAAAAATTTTCTTTTATTTTACTTTGCATTGTATCTATTTCTGTTTTATTATATTTATGATTAACTATTAATAATTGACAATAATTCTTTAAAGCATCTCTAATATAATTATTTTTATAAATATTATTTTCATCATTGGTATTTTTATCTTCAATAACAACTCCATTAATTATGCTTTCTAAACGTTTTTTAATCTTTTTATTACGTAAATATTTATAATCTTCTAATATTTTATTATTAAGTATTTTATCTTGAAGTTTTAAAATTTTATCTTCATCACAATCACTTAGGTTTATTGAATTTAATAAATTATTATTACATTCCATGTCCTCATATTTATTATTAAAATTTTCATTACATGTATCAGCTTCATTTTCATCTTCTATTATATTTTCTATTTCATTTTTTACATTTGATAAATCCATATTTTTTTCACAATCATCATTACTATTAATATTAATATCATTAATTCTTGGATTTAAAGTTGTCATATTAATATTCATAATTGAACCAAAAGAATAATTTACTTCATTATTAAATACATTATATTCCTCAACTTTTGAAGATAACTCTGCAACTTTAAAAGCTTCTTCAAGAGTTTTACAATCATTTAATAGAACATTTGAATATATGGTCTACTTTTTAGCATTTCAACATAATTATTAACATTAAAAAGTTTTTTATAATTTTCATCTAATAAATTATATTTTATTCTTACGCGATAATTAAATAGCTTTATTCTTTCATTATTTTTTATTTTCAATGATAATAAAATATTGAATTTATCATTTTGTGTTATATTTAAATATTCTTCAATTATTTTTTGTATATCATCAAAGGTTGGATATTTTCCATAATTAATTTTATATTCTTCGAGTATATACTTTACATCTTCATTAACACATTCCTTTATAAAAGTAAATATTCGCCTTGGACTAATTATTTCATACATTTCCATAATTTCACTAAATTCTTGGATCCAATTATCAATATCCTTTCCAAAGTTATCCAACAATGGAAGCATGTTTATTATTTCAAACGGATCCATTTTCTTTTCCTTTTCTTTTCTCTTTTTTTTTTTATATTTATATATATATATTATAATATTTATTATTATGTTTTCCTATCTTTATAAATCTCATATTATTATAACTGTTTTCATATTACTTCAGTATTACCACGCCCGGATTCTCCACCAAATTTTATGATGCAATATATTTCAAAAACACCATAAATAAAATATAATTGTGAACGTTAGCAATAGGGAATGAGAGTTGAATAATATATTAGATAATATTGTATTTATTTCTATTTTATAATAATAAAAATAAATAATAAAAACAAATAATAAAAATAATAAATTTTATAATAATATAATTAAATAGATTTTGGTTTAAAGTTTCTTTATTTAATTATTATTATTATTATGATTATAATTATAACATTAATAACGTTCAATACTAGTAGAATCGAAAGTTATTGTTTAATGAATATAAATACTTAAATATAAAATGTAAATATAAAAATATGTTGATAAAATTCTTATTAATAATAAAATATAACTTTTTGAAATAATAAAAATAAACAATAATTATTCTTTTCTTTTATAATTAATATTTTAAACTGAATTAAATATAATAAATAAATACTAAATACGTAATTAGTGACCTAAAACTAAACTAAAATAAACTGTAACTAAAATAAAATAAAATAGAACTTATACTTAAAACTAAAATATCAAATATTATTTATATATGAAAAGTTTTTTTTCTTCTTTTATATATTGTTCTTTATCACTATTTTTATATCTTTTCGTTTCTTGTGTAATTAATTATTCTAATATATGTGTAACATTTGCGTCATAATAATTTATACTAATATAGTTTAATTATTATTAACACTAGTAATTGATATACAATTTATAAAAGGATTAGATATTATTCATGAAATACTTAAAATATTATATTTTTCTATGCATCTTGTATCAACATGTAAGAAATTAGAATTAAACTTAAGTAATTCTATATTTCTTATTAAAATGTATACATTTTTCATGTTTTATTTTATTAATATTTTATAAATGTAACAATCCTTATTATGTAATATGTGTAATGTAAATTAAATTGTAATTTTATTTTAAATTATATTAAACATTTTATTTAATTATTTAGTATATTTTATTATCTAAATTAAAATTAAAGTAAAATTGATAGGAACCGGATATTAAATATTTTTCCTATCACAAATAGGTTTTGATTTAATTATTCGGTGATTAATAAGAATAGATTATTAATCGAAATCCTTCTAGGGTTTTCTTATCTAGTCTTTCCCTAGAAGATTTATTTGTCAGACTAGAAAATTCTTTAATTTAACCCAAAATTTTAAAATTCTTATAAATAAAACAACTCTTGAATTTAATTAAAAAATTCAAGAGTTATTATTTTTTCTTTGTAAGAAAAAATAAACTCAAAACTTATTAAGAGAAGTTTTAATAAAATTTTTTAAAAAAATTATTATTCAAAAATTTAAAAATAAGAATAAAACAAAACATTAAAGATACGTATTACTCATTTTGTGAATATAGTTATATTATTATATTACTTACAGTGTATTATTACATTGTAGTTAAGAATGTACATATATAATTAAAATTATTTATTAAATTCTTACACAACAAATGCTACGGTTCAAATAAGATATCACAAAACACTTGAATAGTTATAAAAATAAAAATTTATTTAATTTTAATTTTTATTCATTTAATTTATTTTTGATTTTTCAATTTTTAAAATTTTTCTCAAAAATCCTCGTACTTTTTCCAACTATCCATTATTTGAAATTTAATGGTTTTGGATAGCTAAGGATTTAAATTGATTTCATTCATAGTATATGGATCATTCACTGTAACATATATTAATTAAATCCTTAATATATATTATGAATAATCTCTTAATATTCGAATAGAAAAATTTTTAATTTATAACTAATAAATTTTTAATTTATGATATGTGTAACATTTTTGCATATCATATAATTATAACATATAATAAAATTATATTATTCAATTAATTATGCCCTTTTTTAGACATAAATAATAATTTTTCTGTCGAGGTATCTTCTGTTTTGGGTGTAACAGTTGCCTCTTTTAGTAAAAATTATAATAAATTTTTATGTCATAATTTTAAATTATAAAATATTATACAATAAAGTTAATTAATAAAATGAACCTTAAATATTAATAAAATACCTATAACTATTTTAATAATAAAAATTAAGTAAAATTTTATAAGAATAAAACATTATAATAAGACTAATATTAAAAGTAATGAAATAACTATATACAAATAATATAACTATATAATAAAATATAATTAATTAATAAGAAAATGTATAAAAATTATTATATAATTTTATAATTCAAAAATAGAGTTAAACAGTAGTAAGGAATGTAAATAGTTCATAATTGAGTTATAGCAATTTTAACTATTTATGTTCATTCCTTAACACAAATTAATGTCAAAAAGCGATTTTTTATTAAAGAAAAGTGTGGTAAGCATACTAGTTATATTAATTAACAAATATAATACGCTTTCCTATTGAAGGCGTAAAGCTAATAATATTTATATAAAGAAAATTAAATAATATTTTTATTTTAGCAATAACTTAATATCAGCATATATTAAGTTATTAAAAATATTAAAATTTTTAAAGTTTTAGGTTTTATAGGAGTTTATAAATTTTATTAACTTTAGGTTAAAAAATTACTAACGCTAAAGCTTCGTAATTTTTGTCAATTTTTGTTCTTTTTATACATGAACAATTTTAATTATTACATTTTTTAATTTTAATTAATTATTGTCTAATTATAAAATATTTAATTTTTATAAACTAATAATTAATATAATTATTGTAAAGAGTTAATAAATTTAAAATAAAATTTTTAATAATAAAATTTTAAAAAAAATTTAATAATTTCAAATATTAGAAATTTTATAATTTGAAATTTTTTAATAAAAATTTAAAAAATAAATTTTTTCAAATTTTCAAATTTTCAAATTTTAAAAAAATTTTTAATTTTTTCCATGTGTCCAAATTTTTTAAATTTTTATATATGTTATTGTGACAATGATATAATTTGATAATAATCTTAATTTTGAATTTTACTTCAAAAAGTGATTATTATATTATATCTTTTGTTATAACTATATAAGTTATATTGATTAAGATTTAAAATCGTTTTTATAAAAATTAATAAAATTGTTTTATTAAGACACTAAATTGTTTTATTAAAAACACTCGTTTTTCTAATATTTAAATATTTAAAATTTTATTTATTTAAGTATAAAAGTGATTATTAAAATTATAAAATATTAATCTAACTATATAATATTTCTTTATTAATAATAATAATAATGATTAAAATAAGAATATTTACATGTATTTATATTTTCTTTTAGATTTAAACTATTTACATTAAAACAATAAAATTAATAACTATTTACAATAAAAGTAATAAAAGTAATTAGAAATAACAATAAAAGAAATAATTAAAAGTTAAAGAATATAAAAAGTTGTTTATTTTACAATTAATTAAAGTAATAATTATTTTTAATGTTTTAATAAAGGTGTTTAATTATATTATTTTATAACATGAATTATTATATTTGTTTACTTTTAAAGTGTAATTTACTAACGAAGTTATTAAATATTTAACAATTAATTTAACAAGAGTTATATATCTTGATCTCGATTAATTAAAGTTTATTATTTTCTTTCAATAATCAAAATATATGCAGTGTTTAGGATTAATTTTATTTAAGAATTTTGGTAAAGTACTTAATTAAACTATAACTTGTTTTAAGTTACTTTTAGGGTTAACTTAAAAATCAGGTTTAATAATAATTTTATATTTATTAATTTTATTATTTACCAACAATTATGTAAAAGGTGTTTTTATAATATTAGTTAATAAGTTGTATAATTTAGTTAATTAAGTTAGTTATTACCTCTCTATACGAGTTAATAACTAAACAAAGTTTTATAAAAAATAATAAAAGAAATAAAATAAATATTATAACACTAAAATAATTACAAACAAATGTATAAAGATTTTATGAAATAATGTTTACTTAAATAATTCTATATTAATTATATCTTTTATTTATTAATTATAATTATATACATTAATTATTATTATAGTTACTAATTTACTCTAATACTAACGCTAAAGTATTTAACGTTAGTTTTAACTATACTATTTAACTATATTAGTTTATTTTCTTTACCACTTGATTGGGTAAAGCAAATAAACTTCCTATTTAATTAATAACCATTAATATATGGTTATACATATATCTGGCCAATAAATGGTGACCAGAATATATGGTTTCAATTGAAATATTTGTGGGCAAACTTATGGTCACTGTAAAATATTTTAAACTAAGTTCAGGTTTGTATACACTAACTAAACTAAACACTAGTTATAAATTTATTAATTATTAAACTTTTTATTTATTAAATTATATTAAACTAAACTAAACTAAAACAACCGTTGATTACTTTACCGTGAAGGTTATTTCACCAGAGCCCTCACTAGGTAATCAATTATTAACTAATTAAATTAAAACTAATAATCTAAACTAACTATATAACTAAACTATACGATTTTCCAACTATCGTTTCAATAGTTGAAAAATTTTCTTTATTTATACTTTTTAAATAAATTGAATAAATTCTAATATACATGTTTTAATATTATAATTTTACATTGTTTACATTTATGCATTTATTAAAAGAAATTATTTGTATTAAACTATTTAAATTCAATTTATTTACTAAAGAATTTTCTAAACTTAAAATAAAGTTTTGATTTATTTACTATGTGGTTGATTATATTTCAAACATATATTTAATTTATTTATTTCTAATTTTGAGGCTTAGTTTAAAAAAAAATTTTTTTCTTATCTAAAATATTTATTGGTTAAAAATTATTTAATTTAAAAAATTTATTTTATCATCAAAAACTTTATCTTATCATAAAATTAAATTTACATAAATTTATGTTAATGTATTGTAATACATTATTTTATCGTAACTTTATATTTCACATAGATTTATGTTAATGTATTGTGATATAAATCTTGTAAAGATTTACGGTACATTAATTCAATACATTGTACATTATTTTAAATACGTATTAAATACATTATTCTATTAATACAATATTTTACAGTCACAAATATTTTTTACAAATTGTCACAATAACATATATAAAAATTTAGAAAATTTGGACACATGGAAAAAATTAAAAATTTTTTTAAAATTTGAAAATTTGAAAATTTGAAAAAATTTATTTTTTAAATTTTTATTAAAAAATTTCAAAGTATAAAATTTCTAATATTTGAAATTATTAAATTTTTTAAAATTATTAAAATTTTATTATTAAAAATTTTAATTTAAATTTATTAACTATTTACAATAATTATATTAATTATTAATTTATAAAAATTAAATATTTTATAATTAGATAATAATTAATTAAAATTAAAAAATGTAATAATTAAAATTGTTCATGTATAAAAAGAACAAAAATTGACAAAAATTACGAAGCTTTAGCGTTAGTAATTTTTTAACCTAAAGTTAATAAAATTTATAAACTCCTATAAAACCTAAAACTTTAAAAATTTTAATATTTTTAATAACTTAATATATGCTGATATTAAGTTATTGCTAAAATAAAAATATTATTTAAATTTCTTTATATAAATATTATTAGCTTTACGCCTTCAATAGGAAAGCGTATTATATTTATTAATTAATATAACTAGTGTGCTTACCACACTTTTCTTTAATAACAAATCGCTTTTTGACATTACTAACGCTTATTATAAAAGTGCGCTAAGCACCAATTAGTTAGTAATTATTAATAACTAAATATAATAATTAAAGTTTAATGGAAAAATCTCCACTTACACCTATTAAAGTGGATACAAAAGAATTTTTTAACCGCCTACAAACTACCAAGAAAGAACGTTCCCCAGGAAATACTCCCGTAAGAAAATCAAAGATGCCTAATCATTCCGGACAAGCTAATGCTTCTACGAGTAATCCTACTCAGAAGCCAACTACTAATGAGGATCTCAAGGCCCTCATTGAGTCTTTAACTGCTACCTTAACTGGGAATATCAATCAGTTAAAGGTTGATATTCAAGCTACCAGAAGGGAAAACGAAAGTCTCAATGATCGTTTGACTGTTTTGGAAAACTCTACTCAAGTTATTATGGGTAAGATGGCTACCTTAGAAGTCAACGATGCTAGGAAAGACAATCAACTCGCTGATATCAAAGCTCATATCAGCAAGGCTACTCAAAGAGTTGATGAGTTGTCTACTCCCGTTACTCCTTCTGCTACTACCCCTCACGAACCTGACGGTGACGTCATCATGGGAGATGCTTCGCCTCCAAACGTCGCTGAAAAAATGCTTTCTTACTCAGGAGAAAGTATTCAATTACGTAGATTCATCCGTCGATGCGAACATCACTTCCTAAGACACATCAAGTTCTATGGAAACAATGAAGCTGTGAAAGTAAACTTCATTGAAGATTGTCTTACTGGTGATGCTGCAGATTGGTACGATGTTGAACAAGCAGACTTCCAGGAATCTCATCCGAATAGAAAGGTTCTTTACGAAGCTTTGGGTAAGAGATTCCTTAACCCGAAGGATATCAACATCACCAAAATCGACCTGATGAAGCTCAGACATAGTTGGGGAAAAGCTTCCGAATACTTAGGAAAATTCTCCCAATATGTCAAATTAATTGGATGTTCCGAAGACATTCAATTAACCATCATGCTTTTCCAAGTTCGACCTACCGTGAACCACGCCTTTAGTAAATTAACTTCGGATAGACAGACGTTAGAAGAACTGAAGAATCTTCTAATCAAATATGATGCTTCCAAGGATACTTATTACGATGATACTTTGGAAAGACAAGCCAACTACAAGGACAAAGAGCCCTTAATAGCTAATTTATTAGGTATTCATGGCAGTCTTTATTCCAAGAACCCTAACAAGACTAACAATCGTAATAACAACCAAAGGAATAACAATAACAACAACCGCCCATCTAACCAAAAAGGAAAAGGCTCCAGTAACTTGGATAGCAAGTCTAGTACCCAAAATCCCAATAAAAGTACTAAACCTAATAATGGTACTTCATACTCCAGCTATCTCTGTGAAGTAGAAGAGCAAGATATTTTAGAGCTACCAAATCCTGATCCGGAGAAGTATCCCATCGTGAAGACTAGTGTAAAAACTTCTAAAGGATCTAGACAGATTATCACTTCGTCTCTCTTAGATTCTGGCTCTACTACCAATGTAATCCATATGGATTTAGTGAAGAAACTAGGAATTAAGACCATACCAGCTGATACTGTTGTAAAGGTCATGGGAGGTAATGTCCTAATGCATTACATCACAGAAGAGTTCAACATTGTAATGAACTTATCTTCTTTAGGAGGAACTCGAGAAGAGGTTCGTCAATACAAACTTCGATGCCACGTAGCTGATCAGCTTCCTTCTTCGATTCTCCTAGGTTCTAAGTTCATGAAAACCAACTTCTTCTGTATCTTAACACAACCTGACCATTCCTTTACAGTTAAAATTGGTCCTGTTCCTTTCTCCAACCATAATGGATCTGAGATTAAATCTCCTAACTTTAGGAATGATTTGAAGAAATCTACACCTCTTCATGAAGTTATGTTTATCACAGAACTCGAAGACTCAAATCTGGATAAATCAACTTCCATTCCAACAGAAACAGTCTTCATAGCCGATGATCAGAATCCTGAACTAGTAGAATCTATCAACGGTATACCTTTGGAATATGAAGATTTATATGAAGCCTTCAATGAAGAACGAGCCGATGAACTTCCTGAACATCGTGTATATGATTGTTCTATCGATTTGAAACCTAATGCTTCATTATTTTATGGGCCAATTTATCCAACTACTCCTACTGAACGTCAATTTATTAAGGAGTATATTGAAGAAAACTTGAATAAAGGATTCATTAGAAAATCCCGATCTCCTGCTGGACATCCAGTTCTACTCCAAGATAAGAAGGATGGTAGTCTCAGATTTTGCGTTGACTATCGCAAGCTCAACGACCAAACTATCAAGAATGCCTATCCGCTACCTTTAATCCTATCAGTCTTTGAATCAATGAAAGGTGCTAACTATTTCACTAAGTTAGACCTCAAGTCAGCTTATAATTTAATTAGGATTAAAGAAGGTGACGAATACAAGACTGCATTCAGGACGGCATTTGGTCACTTTGAGTACTTAGTCATGCCTTTTGGACTAACTAATGCTCCTGCAGTTTTCCAAGCTTTCATTAATGATATCTTTAGTGATCAAATTAATAAGTACGTTCAAGTGTACTTGGATGATATCATTATCTACTCCAAGACCCTTGAAGAACATGTTCAACATGTTAGAAATGTTCTTCAATTAATCATTGAAAACAACTTAGTTGCGAAACTCAAAAAATGTGAGTTTCACAAAGCTGAAATCGAATTTTTGGGTCACGTAATCAGTAAGGAGGGAATCAAAACTGATCCTCACAAAATTGAAGCAGTTAAGAACTGGCCTATCCCCACTACTGTGAAAGAAGTTCAGTCCTTCTTAGGGTTATGCAATTACTACCGTCGCTTTATCTCTAACTTTTCTAAAATTGCAAAACCATTATACAACTTAACTAAGAAAGGCGTCACTTTCATATGGACAGACGAGTGTAATAGAGCATTTAATCAACTTAAAGAATTTCTTACTTCAGCTCCAGTTTTACTTTGTCCTGATCACGATAAACCATTCATAGTTGAATGTGACGCAAGTGACTTTGCTATCGGGGGAGTACTTTCACAAAAAGGTGATGATGGAGACCTGCATCCAGTTTATTACTTTTCTAAAACCCTTCATGATGCAGAACTTAATTACTCTATCACCGAAAAGGAACTCTTAGCAATTCGTCAAGCTTTTATCGAATGGCGTCATTTACTTCAAGGTGCAAAATATCCTATTACCGTTTATTCAGACCATCAAAACTTGCTTTTTGCTACCAAACCGCAACTTCTATCCCAAAGACAAGCTCGTTGGCAAGAATACTTTGCTACCTTTGATTTCAAGATTATCTATCGACCAGGAAAGAAAAATGGTAAAGCTGATGCTCTCTCTCGTAGATCCGACCATATGCTCACAGTTGGTAAGGATATAAGTGAATCATCCTTACTTAAACCAACCCAATTAGAAGGATTCAACGAAGATGAATGCTACTTCTCTATGGAAACTAGCTTCATTGACGACATTAAGCAGTGCTACCTTCAAGATGAAACCGCTTGTCAGATTCTTAAGGATCTTGAAGTTCCAAATAGTGATCATCCTTGGATTCTTCAAGATGGCCTTTTAATAAGAACCAAACATCCGGAGCAAGTATATGTTCCAAGTCAACTAAGACTCTTAGTTATTAAGCTCAACCATGATGCACCCACTGCCGGTCACTTGGGAGTCGATAAGACTTATGACATTCTTAAACGTAATTTCTATTGGGTTAATATGCGTCAAGATGTCGAGTCTTATATTCGAAGCTGTAGTGTATGCAAGGCAATGAAAACCGATCACCATGCTCCTTATGGTAATATGATCCGTGTCCCTCTTCCGGAACTTCCATGGCAACACCTACAAATGGACTTTATCACGGACTTACCATCAAGACCTTGTAACTCTACCTTACCATTCGACTCTACCAATCCGAACCACCATCAAGGTACCATAATGGTTACTACTTGCTACTTAACTAAGATGATACACTTAGTTGGGTTCAAACATTTACCCACTGCTAAGGAAACTGCTTATCCTTTTCATCGAGATAACGGGTACGACTGACTTCGAGAGTATGCTTAAGGTCAGCTAAGTTATGGGAGAAGCTATCGATGAGGGGATGAAGTCCTAAAGAAGAAACAAGGTCTGCAACTTGTGGGTTTGCGTGAACTTGATAATTATAAACAGAGAGAAATGGTGGTTGTTTGGTGGAAGCATGGATGGAATTGTTGTAGCAAAATTCAGCTAAGTACAAATGATCCATCCAACTGAGATCATCAAATTGAGCTAAGTAGCAACGAAGATAAGTTTCAACGTAGTCGTTGTTACGTTCTACTTGTCCAACAGTGCGGTGATGGCCAGTAGTAGCAGAGTGGTGATCGATATTAAAGAATTCCATCAAGTGGGACCAAAGACGACTTTCGAACTGAGTACCACGGTCTGTAACAATAGATAAGGGGAATCCGTGAAGTTTGAAAATATGGTTAAGAAAAGCAGTAGCACCTTTATCACAACTTTAAGCGCTTCAAGGTCCACGATCTTGTTTGGCTTCGCAAACCCGCTAATTATCATCCTCCATTAGCGTTCAAGCTCCAATCCCGCAAGTATGGTCCATACAAGGTCACTGGTGTCGATGAATCTAAGCTCAACTACCGCCTTGATTTATCTACCTCACCTTTCCCTCGTGTCTACCCCGTATTCCACATCAGTGAACTCGAACCATATCATCCCACTCCTCACCATCTATTGCTCAACCATCCCAACTCCAATGAAATCACCAAGATCCTTAGTTCTCGTAAATCGGGTCATTTTTACGAGTACTTAGTCACTTTTACTGACTTATCTCAACGTTGGATCAATGCTGACACCATTGATAAGGATGACTACTACAGCACCCTTTTAGCTGATTACCAACGTCGCGCTTACCAACAATTCACCAATTCCGTCCCAGATTCTTAACTAGTGTCTACCACCCTTACTCCTTCACTACCCACCTATCGCCACTACCCCACCTACTACCCACAACTCCGCTACCCACTAGTCGCCACCACTACAACTACCAACCACTATTCCGCTACCCAACCACCCTCTTTCGCCTTTGCCCTCAACCCTCAAATTTCGCAACCTTTTCCGCACCCCAAAATCCGCTTCCCCTCGAGTCATATCATTTCCCTAACCTTCACGTGTAGTCTCCATTTCTGAAGAATCCACGTGATACCCTCTCAACTTTTCTTGAACACTTTTACACTTCACTTTTTCAACACTTAGATTTTTTCAAAAATTGAGAATTTCCATTTTTTGAAAATTCTCAAAATTCTTCTAAGTGTCGTGGAAGTGTCCATGTCCAAATTATTATGACGTGCCAGTGTCCATAATTTTTTGGGTCGTCCGGCGAAACGACCCTTAGGACGGGCAGTGTCACAATAACATATATAAAAATTTAAAAAATTTGGACACATGGAAAAAATTAAAAATTTTTTTTAAAATTTGAAAATTTGAAAATTTGAAAAAATTTATTTTTTAAATTTTTATTAAAAAATTTCAAAGTATAAAATTTCTAATATTTGAAATTATTAAATTTTTTAAAATTATTAAAATTTTATTATTAAAAATTTTAATTTAAATTTATTAACTATTTACAATAATTATATTAATTATTAATTTATAAAAATTAAATATTTTATAATTAGATAATAATTAATTAAAATTAAAAAATGTAATAATTAAAATTGTTCATGTATAAAAAGAACAAAAATTGACAAAAATTACGAAGCTTTAGCGTTAGTAATTTTTTAACCTAAAGTTAATAAAATTTATAAACTCCTATAAAACCTAAAACTTTAAAAATTTTAATATTTTTAATAACTTAATATATGCTGATATTAAGTTATTGCTAAAATAAAAATATTATTTAAATTTCTTTATATAAATATTATTAGCTTTACGCCTTCAATAGGAAAGCGTATTATATTTATTAATTAATATAACTAGTGTGCTTACCACACTTTTCTTTAATAAAAAATCGCTTTTTGAAACAAATTAATAAAAAGGGGTGTTAGCTCAGCGGTAGAGCAATTGACTGCAGATCAATAGGTCTTCGGTTCAAATCCGGAACGCCCCTTATTATTTATTATTAAATTTTTTAAAATATATTTATTTTTATATTTTTTTTTATGATTAAATATTATTATTATAATATTTTATATAACACCAACACTTTATAAATAAATATTTGTATAATATGTATATATATTATTTTATATTTATTTATTATTATTTATTTATTAATATTTGTTATTAATATTTATTATTATTTAATACAAGTTATTTAATAATGTCTTTTCTTATATTATGAAAAGAACTACATTTTAATAATAGTAAAAAATATATATTTATATAATATTAAATAAAATTATACTTTTCATATAATTAATTTAATTAATACATAAAAATTTAAATAATATATAATTATATAATTAATTAATAGTAAATAAAATATAAAATTATTTCATTATAATTTTAACATTCTCCCAAAAGTATAAATACTTTTATTTAATATTCATTTAATATTCATTTAATATTCATTTAATATTTATGTAATAAACTATTTCTAAAAATAGACATTTTTGTAGCATCCAAATATTTTGTGAAACCATCAGCAATGTTATTTAAGGACTTGATATATTCCAATTTAATTTTTTTCTCTTTTACCATTTCTCTTATTTTATGATACTTAATATCAATATGTTTTGATTTTGGATTAATAGTATCATTTTCAGCATTATAAATTGCTGCCTGGTTGTCAATGTTTATTACAGTACATTTATGAGTTATCCCTAACTCATTAAGTATGTTTGCATACCAAAGTGAATGTTTTCCGCACTCACATAAGCTGTAATATTCTGACTCAGCTGTAGAGGTAGCAATACAATGTTGAAGTTTCGAAAACCAACTCGTGGGACCACTTCCCATGAAGAAAACAAATCCGGTGGTTGATCTTCTGGTTACTTTGTCACTACCGTAGTCTGCGTCTACAAAGGTCTTTAAAGAAGCTTCGCCTGAATAGAGCAATCCGTAATTAATGGTTCCTTTGAGGTATTTAAAAATTTGAATAACATTCTCCCAGTCTTTAAAAGTAGGTTCTTGTGATTTTCTGGCTGCTTTGGTGACTGAAAATAAAATGTCTGGTCTAGTAGATATAGCAAGATATAGTAAACTACCAATGGCTGCACGATACTTTGTTGGGTTATATTTTTCTTGTTTATCATCAACTTCGTTTGCTGGTTTAGGTGTTTTGCAAGGTTTACAGTTTTCTAAGTTGAATTTTCTTAAGATATCTCTAAGGTATCTTTCTTGGTGAAGTAAGTATCCATTGTTTAATTTTTCAAATTTAATTCCAATAATAAAATCTGCATATCCAATATCGGTAACTTTGTATCTTTTCTTTAGTAATTCTTTAGTTTTATTTATTTCATAATTGTTACCTGATATTAGGATATCATCGACATATATTCCTAACAAACATTTTATATTATTGTTATCATCTTTCTTAACGAAAATACAGGGTTCACTTACCAGTCTTTTAAATCCAATATTAGTTAAAGTATCAGTTATATTATTATTCCATTCTCGTGCTGCTTGCTTGAGACCATAGAGTGCCTTATTTAGTTTCCAATAGCCTTTTCGGTAAGTAGAGTCTCCTTCTGGAGCATACATATAAATACATTCATTTAAGTCAGCATATAAATAAGCTGCCTTTATATCTAATTGATGTATATAAAATTTCTTTTCTGCTGAAATAGCTGTAAGAATTCTTAGTGAATCATGTTTTAATGTTGGAGAAAATGTTTCTTTGTAGTCCGTACCGTATTCTTGAGTGAATCCTCTAGCTACTAAGCGTGCTTTATACTTGGTAATGTTTCCTTTGCTATCCCTTTTAATTTTGAACACCCATTTTGAGGTAATTACATTAGTATTTTGTGGAACTTTGTTTATTTTTTCATATACTTTGCGTTCTTTCATATTGTTTAATTCATCATTTATAGCGTCAAGCCATCTTCTTTTATCTTTTCTCTTAAAGATTTCAAAAAAACTTGTTGGTTCTGTTATTTGGTTATCTGTCGTTGATGATTTATCAACGTTATTTATTTCTTTTCTTATTCTTTTACTAGTTGTATACTTTTCATTATTATCCAAAATTTTTCTTTTGTTCCTTGGATAATTTGGATATTGTCTTTGTTCTACATCTAGTGAATGGTTTGGAATATAGCTTAATGAGTTATTATTTTTTTGTTTATTTTTATTTAATTCTGATAAACTAATTCCATTGTCCAAGTCTTTAGCCTTATAAGAAATTTTGTTCTTAGATTTTCTTTCGCTTTCAATTATTTTATTTATCCTTTCTTCTTTGTTTAAGAATTTATTTCTTTTAATTTTAATTTTACTTTCATCTTCACTTTCTTCGTCACTGTCGATTACTTTTCTTTTATTTTTCTTTTTATGAATATTATTATTGTTGTTTTTAATTTTATAACTGTTATTGTCTTTCATATTATTAATGAAGTTATTATTTATATTATTATTTATATTATTCTTATTATGTGAATTAATAATATTAACGTTGTTATCGTCATTATTATCATTAAATTTATTTATATGATTTATGTTATTAATATCATTATCATCATATATTTCATTAATATTTTTATTTGTTTTATTTAAATTATTATCTTCTTTTGTATTATTATTTTTATTTTTTATTTTATTTTTATTTTTTATTTTATTTTTATTTAAATCATTACTTTCATTTGAATTATTATTTTCATCTGAAATATTGTTTTTATTTGGATTATCGTTTTCATTTGAATTATTGTTTTTATTTGAATTGTTATTTTCATTTAAATTATTATTTTCATTTAAATTATTATTTGTGTTTAAATCGTTATTTTCTTTTAAAATATTATTTTCATTTAAATTGTTATTTTCATTTAAATTGTTATTTATATTTAAATTGTTATTTATATTTAAATTGTTATTTTCATTTATGTTATAATTTTTAATGTTTTCTTTATTATTATTGTTATAAATAATATTATCCTTATTATTATTACTATTAATGCCGATATAGTTATTGTTGGCATTATATTTTATTTTATTAAAATTATTTGGAAAATCATTGTTATTAATGTTTGATGATATGCCAATTTCTATGTCCTGTTGAAGACTTTCGTTATCGTCCCCCTCCATTTCATTGATTAATGAATCATAATCGATGAAATTGACATTTTTGACGTTATCATCAAAATTAAAATTACCTGGTTGGTCTTCTAAAAATTCAACTACTCTTTTGATGACAATTTTAAAAGAATTTAAGTCAAAAATTCTGAATCCGGTAGAAGTGTCATCATAACCAATAAATATGCCAGGTAGCGAAGTGCTTTCAAATTTGTGTTTTTCAGTGTTACGTTTAAGATGTAACACTTTACATCCAAAAACACGAAATTTACTGTAGTCTACTGGGATATTATATAACATTTCATAGGGTACCTTCAAGTCATTTCCATTGTGAGGTAACCTGTTATGTATATAATTGGCAGTTCTGACTGCGTCTTCCCAGAATCTTCTACATAATTTAGCATCTTGCATCATAGTGGTAGCTGCATGGATTAGTACTCCATTAAACCTTTCAGCGCGTCCATTTTGTTGTGGATTATATGGTACAGTGAATTGTTGTGTAATACCATGAGTATCACAAAAATTTTTAAAATTTAAAGACTTATATTCTGTACCATTATCACTTCTTAAATATGTAATATTCTTTTTAAATTCATTGGTAACTTTATTATACCATATTTTAAACGCGTTAAACGCGTCACTTTTATTTTTTATAAAAATTACCCATCCATATCTTGAATAATCATCTAAAAAGGTAATAAAATAATGATTACCGTATATAGATGACGCGTTAATGGGTCCAACTATATCAGTATGTACTAATTGAAGTACTTCTGTACTTTTATTAGTAGAACTATGATATGGTTGATTTTTTAATTTTGATAATGAACATGTTTCACAAATATCTTTAATGTTTATATTTAATAATTTATTTTCAATACTTTTGGCATGAAAATGACCTAATCTTCTATGCCAAAGATGTAATTTTTCATCATTATTTAACTTCCTAATTGAATAACAATACATTGGATTTTGTATTTGGTAGTTAAATAATTTTGTCTTTGATATATAAACATTAAATATGTTATGTTCATCTTCTCTTGATACATATATATTATTTTTATTTTTATCTTGGATAAATGCTGTGGCAGCATTATTTATATATTTAAAATTTACATTAAGACCTTCTTTAACAAAATTTGAAATAGATATTAAATTCCTTTTAATATCTGGAACATATAAAACATTTTTTAAAATTATTTGTTCTTTATTAAAGTAGCCTTTTATGTTGCCTATATGTGTAGAATAACCAACTTCACCATCCGCATAGTAAATTGGTTCTTTATGTCTTTTAATTTTATATAATAATTTAATATCGTTTGTAAGGTGAACTGATGCTCCTGAATCTAGCATCCACATACTAAAGTTCCCTTTTGATTTTATAACCTTTTTATATTTTTTATTTGAAAAATTTACTTTTACAACACTGTTTGATTCTTTTTCATATGTAGAATCATAATCCACGTTGAATAAATTTGGTGTTATATCCTTGTAGTTACTTCTTTGTTTTGTAACTACATCTGCATATTTCTTTTTATATTTTTTATTTTGTTTATTTTTATAATTTTTATTGTTTGAATTATATTCTTTTGCTAATTTTTCTTTAAATATGCAGTTTCTTTCAATGTGGCCTCTTTTATTACAAAAATGACATATTATATCATTTTTATTTTTATTATTTTTATTTTTATAATTTGAAAATTTATTATTTTTATGATTATAATTATCATAATTTCCATAGCCACTTTCACTACTAAAAACTTGATTAAATCCAAGCCTATTACTTCGTTCCCTTTCTTCTGACCTTTGAACAGACTGAACTCTATTTGATACATATTCTCTACATAAAGTCCAGTTACCTTCATAATCGAATATATTTATCCATTGGTATTGTTTTGGCATAGCTCTGTATAAAACGGCGGCCTTTTCTTCTTCATCTATATGGACTCCCATGGATTCTAATGTTTCAAATTTTAAATTTAGTTTATTTACAAAACTGGCTATACTATCTTGTGGGTTGTATTTCATTCTATTCACTTCTTTAATAAGGTCAGTTTTCTTACTGGATTGGTTTCCTATATATATACTTTCTAAAGTTTTCCATATTTGGTAACCAGTAAGTGTTCTACTTTGAACATCTTCAACTGATTTTGGTGCCAATGTACTTCTAATAAACATTCTTACTTTATTATCAATAGCAAGAGTTTCATCTGTTACATTTTTATTATAGTACATGTTAGGCTCATGTGGGACTTCTTTATAATTTTCTTTTTCACTCTCTGATATATTCTTTATATATATCTTTGGAGTTTTATTTTCATCAATATATTCTTCCAAACCGCAGCATCTTAAAATATCTCTGACTTTGATCTGCCAAGCTTGAAAATTTTCTTTATTAAGTTCTATTTGGAATTTTCCTATAAAACTAGAAGGGTCCATATTTGAACTTAGTAGATTTTTATTTTTATTATTAGACATTTTCTTGAGACAATTGAGACTCTTAATCTTTTATGATTAAATATTATTATTATAATATTTTATATAACACCAACACTTTATAAATAAATATTTGTATAATATGTATATATATTATTTTATATTTATTTATTATTATTTATTTATTAATATTTGTTATTAATATTTATTATTATTTAATACAAGTTATTTAATAATGTCTTTTCTTATATTATGAAAAGAACTACATTTTAATAATAGTAAAAAATATATATTTATATAATATTAAATAAAATTATACTTTTCATATAATTAATTTAATTAATACATAAAAATTTAAATAATATATAATTATATAATTAATTAATAGTAAATAAAATATAAAATTATTTCATTATAATTTTAACATTTTTAAAAAAAATTAAATCATTCGTCAGCTGCAGGGTTTGAACCTGCGCGGGCAAAGCCCATCAGATTTCAAGTCTGACTCCTTAACCACTCGGACAAACTGACTTAACATTGCTTTTGCAAAAGGTGTTTTTATAATATTAGTTAATAAGTTATTAATATTTAGCTAATTGTCACGAATACTAGTGAAAATACAATTTCAAGATCACTTGGAATTGTGAAATCACTTATGAAATTTCAAAATCAACAAATATTTTATTTTCAAATAAATTATAAAATTTTATTAAGAAATATTTAAAAATTTAGAAAAGGTTAAAATATGACCTTAACCCTTAATAATTTTTATAATAAATAACTTTAACCCTTATCGTTAAAATGGAATAAGGAAAAACACGCGTATCTCCTCAACGAATGACGATTTTTGAATAAAAATATTTTGGTTATAATTACGTTCGTTAGAAAGCCACGCTCGAGACAAACAACATATCTTAAAATCAGGTCAATATCTCTGCTGGTTCACGAGATATTCCAATTTAAAGATATTTTGTTAGCAATGATTAATTGTTTATTCAGAGAATGATCACCCCTGATATATCAAACATAAATCATTCACTCAAAGTATAAAAATTATTGTTTAATTAAATCAAAATTATTTTCCGGAACTAATTAACTTTATTTTATAATAATTATTTCAATAACATAGCTTATAATTTTTGAATTAAAAGATTATAAATTATTAATATTATATTCAATGAATTATATTATAATTAAGAAATAATTAATATTATGAATATATAGACAATAGTTATTTTTAATAATTAGTAATAAGTCTTAAGTTTAACCTTAGTATTATAAAATATATTATGAATATAATCATGTATTGAAAAGTTATTTTATTATTAAATGTAAAATTACAAATAGTATAAATAGTTTAGAATAGTTTATGAAATTAAAATCTTTGTAAAGATTATTAACCAAAAATTATTAACCATAAATTATTAAATTATTAACTATAAATTATTAACTATTAATAATAATTAATACTTAATGAGTATTACTACTAAATAATCTTATTATTATATATTTTAGCAATATATCATTAAATAAAATAAAAGAAATTATTTTAACCATAATATATAATTTAATTATTCATTTATAAATCAATTAAGATTATTTTAATAAAACATTTTTTTTCTAACCTAGTTATCTTTTAACCTTTTATTTAATTTAATATTTTAATATTAAATTATAAGTTTAGTAAAACTTTTACACTAATTAAGTTAGTTATTACCTCTCTATACGAGTTAATAACTAAACAAAGTTTTATAAAAAATAATAAAAGAAATAAAATAAATATTATAACACTAAAATAATTACAAACAAATGTATAAAGATTTTATGAAATAATGTTTACTTAAATAATTCTATATTAATTATATCTTTTATTTATTAATTATAATTATATACATTAATTATTATTATAGTTACTAATTTACTCTAATACTAACGCTAAAGTATTTAACGTTAGTTTTAACTATACTATTTAACTATATTAGTTTATTTTCTTTACCACTTGATTGGGTAAAGCAAATAAACTTCCTATTTAATTAATAACCATTAATATATGGTTATACATATATCTGGCCAATAAATGGTGACCAGAATATATGGTTTCAATTGAAATATTTGTGGGCAAACTTATGGCCACAAATATTTCTTACAGCTTTTGTTGATACGAAGAAAAATATTATCTTAATTCTATAAATGAATATAGAAAGTGTGTGAAGATATTAACTGGATTTAAAACAAATTCAGATAATATCTATAATTAATTAAACATAATAATTAGAATTAAATGATCCCAATAATTATTTTAAAACACCTTTAAAAGTCACCTTTTAAATTTTGATTCAGTGAAAGGGTTATGATTTCAAAAAAATTTAATATCAATACACTATAACCCTTAGCCAAAAATAAACAAATACGAAACTACGCATAACTCGCCAAAAACGAGTGCTACGGCTGTAAGTGCTACGGCTATAAAACCAGGTTTATTAGAAAGCTTAAGGAAAAAGCTACATTTTGGTACAATCGCGGTCCTTCTAACTGGTCATTTAAGGAAGATATGATCATTTGAAGATTTTAATAAGTAAATTAAAATTAATATGATATCAAGTATAGATCATAGACATTTCTTATGACTTGATGAAAATTAAAAAGATATTAATAGAAATTCTAATTATATTAATTTAATTAATGATAGTGACTGTTACTAAAAATAGAACTAAACCATTTAGGTGTAACGGTTAACATTTATAAATTAAATAATTTTAATTATTATAAAATAGGTTAATGGATCAAGTGTTTAAATGATTAATCATATGTTTATTTTATTTTATGTCATGACAAAACAAACAAACAAACAAACAAACAATCTTATTATATTATTAACATATTACATGTAATACTTTATTTTTATCAATTTAATAATCTGAACAAAGAATATAAAATAGAATGAATTGAATTTGATTTTAATTCTTTGTAAAGATTATAGTTATAATCTTAATTATATAGTTATTAAATATATTATCATTTATATTATTATTAATAAATAAATAAAATTTTATAAAAAAAATTATTCTAAAGAATAAATATTAATTTTTCATTTGGAAGTTTAAAGTGTTATTTTATATTTAAATTTAATTTCTTAAAAACATATTTACTATATAATTGATAACATTCTGACCTGGCCGCATAACCAAATCCAAAAACTTAACAAAGTGTGTCATGAATATTAGTGGATTCATGATTATTTATTTAATTAGTGTTTTATTCGTTTAATTAATTAGAAATATTTTATTATAAAACATAATTAAATAATATTTTAAGGAATATTAATTAATTATAATTATTAAGATTTTATATTTATTAAAGTTTGAATTAATATTTCTTTGTTCATTTGATTAAGAAGGAAATTAAAACTAAATTATAAAATAATCATTCCTTCTACAAATGATTGATAATATGACTTTTATAATTATTAAATTTAACACGAGTGAAAAGTCATATATAATTAATATATAATTAATTTATAGAATAGTTAATTAATATAAATAATTAGTCATGTATTAAATTTAAAATGTATTCCTTAATATTAGAGATAGTATAAATACTCGAGAAAATTCCTATCATTAGGAATTTCGAGAGTTCATTACATTTAATATTTACTCTAATTATAATAATAACTAATAAATAAAGATTTTTCTTTAAATAAAAATTTATTAATAAATAAAGTTAATAAAATATTATTTATTTAAAAATTTACTAATTCATTTATTTAATTAATTGATAAACTTAGGATAAATATGTACGTTCCGACCTAACTGAAGTGAAATCCTTAACAAAGTGATAATATTTGTATCTAAAAAAAAAATAAAAAAAAATAAAATAAAATAAATGATTTTTATACTTGTTCATTTGCAAGTCTTTGTTAGTTTAAAATATAAAATTATTTTATTTAATTATAAAGTTTTAATATTTAATAACTCTTGTATTATTAAATATATATATGTTATGGTTTAATACATCTTGAATGTATGTAAATATAATCACAACTATAATTTTAATTAAATTTAATATTATTATCTAATTTTACTGGATTATTAGGAACATCTTTTAAAAAGAACATTTTCTATCACTATTTATACAAAATTATTATTTTAAAGTATAGTTATAAACAAATATAAACTATTTAATTTAAAAATAAATAAACAATTAAATAAACAAAAAGTTTACATTTATAATTTTTAATTTAATAATTTTATACATGTTAATTATTTTAATTTTCAACTATCTGTGTTTTAATATTATTATTATTATTATTATTATTATTATTATTATTATTATTATTATTATTATAAATTCATAATTTATAAATTTAATTATTTATCATTTGTCAAAAAGCGATTTTTTATTAAAGAAAAGTGTGGTAAGCATACTAGTTATATTAATTAACAAATATAATACGCTTTCCTATTGAAGGCATAAAGCTAATAATATTTATATAAAGAAAATTAAATAATATTTTTATTTTAGCAATAACTTAATATCAGCATATATTAAGTTATTAAAAATATTAAAATTTTTAAAGTTTTAGGTTTTATAGAAGTTTATAAATTTTATTAACTTTAAGTTAAAAAAAATTACTAACGCTAAAGCTTCGTAATTTTTGTCAATTTTTGTTCTTTTTATACATGAACAATTTTAATTATTACATTTTTTAATTTTAATTAATTATTATCTAATTATAAAATATTTAATTTTTATAAATTAATAATTAATATAATTATTGTAAATAGTTAATAAATAAATTTAAAATAAAATTTTTAATAATAAAATTTTAATAATTTTAAAAAATTTAATAATTTCAAATATTAGAAATTTTATACTTTGAAATTTTTTAATAAAAATTTAAAAAATAAATTTTTTCAAATTTTCAAATTTTCAAATTTTAAAAAAATTTTTAATTTTTTCCATGTGTCCAAATTTTTTAAATTTTTATATATGTTATTGTGACAGCTTTATGGTACGACTGATTCAGAAAAATGTAAGAGCATAGGAATTCCAATTTAACCTTTAATTTTACTAATAATAATTCTACTTTAAGTATTTTAGGTTTAATAAAAATTTAATATATAAATTTATAAGCTAACAATTATTGATTTAATTAATAACGCTTATAGCAATAACTAAAATAAAAATTATAAATAAAATTAATTAAAAAGACTAAAAACCTTAATTACAACAAAGAGTATTTAATAAAAGAGAATTAATAAATATTAAAAGAAGAAACGATATAAAAAGATAATAAGAAATAATAATAAGAAAATAGGCATAAGTGATAATACTAGATAGATAAATAATATTATTAGATTTAAGTAGGAATTAATAGTGATATTCAGATTATAATCTAGTGAATTATACTTATTTATTTCTATTATAAGAGTTTAAATCATTAATAGTACATTATTGATCAAAGATAAATAAAAAGAATATAAAAAATAATACATAAAATATAAAAATCATTTTTTATTGTTGTGTTATTTCATTATAATATAATAATTGTTTTATTCATTCTAGTTGTATTGATCCATATAAAGGTACAAACAAAACAAACAGGTTGTACCATTTATTTGTAAGAAATTAGATTTATTTTATAATAAATAATCTATATTTCTTATTAAAAATAATTTATTATATTTTTTATTTAACCTTTAATATTTTATTAAATTTTATTAAATTTTATTATAATACATAATGTATTTTAAATGTAATGTAAATTATTGTATTTAGAAAAAATCGATTATTAGAATTTTCCCGAATCCATTCGGTTTTATCTAATAATACGATGATTGATAAGAATAGATTATCAATCGAAACTTTTCTAGTTTTTTCTTCTAATCTTTTTCTAGAAAAGAAATTTATTAAGATTAGAACTTTCTTTTATTCTTTAAGTTTTTATATAAAAAGACCTCTTGAGTTTCATTTGAAAATCAAGAGTTATTATTATAAGAAATTATAATAAATAACATAAATAAATTGATACACTTTTAACATAAATAAAACATTCTTGTAATAAAAAATATTCTAAAACCCTAACACAAACGTTATTTATAGGCTCTTATAATAAACTCGATAAGTATATTCTTCTTTATTTTAATAAATAGTTTCATTATCATTATCTCATTTTAACAATTAGTGTTAAAATGTAGCTAATATGTTAAGTTTTTGGATTTGGTTATGCGGCCAGGTCAGAATGTTATCAATTATATAGTAAATATGTTTTTAAGAAATTAAATTTAAATATAAAATAACCCTTTAAACTTCCAAATGAAAAATTAATATTTATTCTTTAGAATAACTTTTTTTTATAAAATTTTATTTATTTATTAATAATAATATAAATGATAATATATTTAATAACTATATAATTAAGATTATAACTATAATCTTTACAAAGAATTAAAATCAAATTCAATTCATTCTATTTTATATTCTTTGTTCAGATTATTAAATTGATAAAAATAAAGTATTACATGTAATATGTTAATAATATAATAAGATTGTTTGTTTGTTTGTTTGTTTGTTTTGTCATGACATAAAATAAAATAAACATATGATTAATCATTTAAACACTTGATCCATTAATCTATTTTATAATAATTAAAATTATTTAATTTATAAATGTTAACTGTTACACCTAAATGGTTTAGTTCTATTTTTAGTAACAGTCACTATCATTAATTAAATTAATATAATTAGAATTTCTATTGATATATTTTTAATTTTCGTCAAGTCATAAGAAATGTCTATGATCCATACTTGATATCATATTAATTTTAATTTACTTATTAAAATCTTCAAATGATCATATCTTCCTTAAATGACCAGTTAGAAGGACCGCGATTATACCAAAATATAGCTTTTCCCTTAAGCTTTCTAATAAACCTAGTTTCATAGCCGTAGTACTTACAGCCGTAGCACTCGTTTTTGGCGAGTTATGCGTAGTTTCGTATTTGTTTATTTTTGGCTAAGGGTTATAGTGTATTGATATTAAATTTTTTGAAATCATAACCCTTTCACTGAACCAAAATTTAAAAGGTGACTTTTAAAGGTGTTTTAAAATAATTATTGGGATCATTTAATTCTAATTATTATGTTTAATTAATTATAGATATTATCTGAATTTGTTTTAAATCCAGTTAATATCTTCACATAATAATTTTATTATGTGAAATATTAATGCATATAATAAATGTAAAATATTGTATTAATAGAATAATGTATTTAATACGTATTTAAAATATTGTATAATGTATTAAATTAATGTACCGTAAATTTCCATAAAATTCATATCACAATACATTAACATAAATTTATGTAAATTTTATTTTTTAATTACAAAAATTTATATTACAATACATTAACATAAATTTATGTAAATTTTATTTTTTAATTACAAAAATTTATATTACAATACATTAACATAAATTTATGTAAAATTTAATTTTATGATAAGATAAAGTTTTTGATGATAAAATAAAATTTTAAATTAAATAAATTTTAACCAATAAATATTTAGATAATAAAAAAAATTTTTTTTTATAAACTAAGTCTCAAAATTAGAAATAAATAAATTGAATATATGTTTGAAATATAATCAACCAAATAGTAAATAAATAAAAACTTTATTTTAAGTTTAGAAAATTCTTTAGTAAATAAATTGAATTTAAATAGTTTAATACAAATAATTTCTTTTAATAAATGTATAAATGTAAACAATGTAAAATTATAATATTAAAACATGTATATTAGAATTTATTCAATTTATTTAAAAAGTATAAATAAAGAAAATTTTTCAACTATTGAAACGATAGTTGGAAAATCGTATAGGTTAATTTAGTATAGATAAATTAACATTAGTTTATAATTAGTTTATAGTTTAGATTAATAATTTTAGTTTTAAATAAATATAAATTGATTACCTAGTGAGGGCTCTGGTGAAATATCCTTCACGGTAAAGTAATCAACGGTTGTTTAGTTAGTATAGTTTTAAAAATAAATAAATAAATAAATAAAAATTATTATTAAAAATAATTAGTTTAATTGTTAGTTTAGTGTTGTGGTAAGGATTCACTTCAGTTAGGTCGGAACGTACATATTTATCCTAAGTTTATCAATTAATTAAATAAATGAATTAGTAAATTTTTAAATAAATAATATTTTATTAACTTTATTTATTAATAAATTTTTATTTAAAGAAAAATCTTTATTTATTAGTTATTATTATAATTAGAGTAAATATTAAATGTAATGAACTCTCGAAATTCCTAATGATAGGAATTTTCTCGAGTATTTATACTATCTCTAATATTAAGGAATACATTTTAAATTTAATACATGACTAATTATTTATATTAATTAACTATTCTATAAATTAATTATATATTAATTATATATGACTTTTCACTCGTGTTAAATTTAATAATTATAAAAGTCATATTATCAATCATTTGTAGAAGGAATGATTATTTTATAATTTAGTTTTAATTTCCTTCTTAATCAAATGAACAAAGAAATATTAATTCAAACTTTAATAAATAAAAATCTTAATAATTATAATTAATTAATATTTCTTAAAATATTATTTAATTATGTTTTATAATAAAATATTTCTAATTAATTAAACGAATAAAACACTAATTAAATAAATAATCATGAATCCACTAATATTCATGACATGTTGTATACAAACCTGAACTTTAGAATATTTTACAATAAAATTATTGCATAAAATAATTGTAAAAGGTGTTTTTATAATATTAGTTAATAAGTTATATAATTTAGTTAATTAAGTTAGTTATTACCTCTCTATACGAGTTAATAACTAAACAAAGTTTTATAAAAAATAATAAAAGAAATAAAATAAATATTATAACACTAAAATAATTACAAACAAATGTATAAAGATTTTATGAAATAATGTTTACTTAAATAATTCTATATTAATTATATCTTTTATTTATTAATTATAATTATATACATTAATTATTATTATAGTTACTAATTTACTCTAATACTAACGCTAAAGTATTTAACGTTAGTTTTAACTATACTATTTAACTATATTAGTTTATTTTCTTTACCACTTGATTGGGTAAAGCAAATAAACTTCCTATTTAATTAATAACCATTAATATATGGTTATACATATATCTGGCCAATAAATGGTGACCAGAATATATGGTTTCAATTGAAATATTTGTGGGCAAACTTATTGTAAAATATTCTAAAGTTCAGGTTTGTATACAACACTAAACTAACAATTAAACTAATTATTTTTAATAATAATTTTTATTTATTTATTTATTTATTTTTAAAACTATACTAACTAAACAACCGTTGATTACTTTACCGTGAAGGATATTTCACCAGAGCCCTCACTAGGTAATCAATTTATATTTATTTAAAACTAAAATTATTAATCTAAACTATAAACTAATTATAAACTAATGTTAATTTATCTAAACAAAATTAATCTATACGATTTTCCAACTATCGTTTCAATAGTTGAAAAATTTTCTTTATTTATACTTTTTAAATAAATTGAATAAATTCTAATATACATGTTTTAATATTATAATTTTACATTGTTTACATTTATACATTTATTAAAAGAAATTATTTGTATTAAACTATTTAAATTCAATTTATTTAATAAAGAATTTTCTAAACTTAAAATAAAGTTTTGATTTATTTACTATATGGTTGATTATATTTCAAACATATATTCAATTTATTTATTTCTAATTTTGAGACTTAGTTTATAAAAAAAATTTTTTATTATCTAAAATATTTATTGGTTAAAATTTATTTAATTTAAAATTTTATTTTATCATCAAAAACTTTATCTTATCATAAAATTAAATTTTACATAAATTTATGTTAATGTATTGTGATATAAATTTTTGTAATTAAAAAATAAAATTTACATAAATTTATGTTAATGTATTGTGATATAAATCTTGTAAAGATTTACGGTACATTAATTCAATACATTGTACATTATTTTAAATACGTATTAAATACATTATTCTATTAATACAATATTTTACACCACAAATATTTTTTACAATGATAAATAATAATTATTATCAACAATTGTTAATATGTTTTTAATAATATTTTATTTATTAATATAGGTAATTACGAAGATTTAATACATGTAAAATTATGTTCTTTTATATGTAACTAATGTGGCGTTTGTTTATTTTATTTAATATAAATACATATTGTATTTTAAATATAATTTTAATGTAAATATAATTTAAATGTAATATAATAAATTATTACATATGTTAACAATTATAAATATATTATACATTTGATATTAGTAGAAAATTTTATTATAAAATAATTATTAAATAATTTTATATAGTTTATTATAAAAATATAATTTACATAAAATCAAATATTTTATAAATTTATATATTTGATTGGGTTAAATTATAAAAATAATTTTTATTATAAAGAATAATAATATTTTTTAGTAAAAAATAAGAAGACTTAGATTATTAATAATAAGTTAAATTTTAATAATAGTTAATATAATTAATTAGTGAATACATAATAATATTTAAAAGACAAAAATAAGTTTTTATATAATAAAAATTATTGTTAAAAAGAGCGTAAGAACAATAAATAAAAGAAAATATAAAAACGAAATTAAACTTGTCTAATTTGTAATTATTGTGTTAATAATAAATAATATTTTATAGAATAAATCTGGTGTTATTATTCTATATAAATATTATTAAAATAATAAAACTATTAAAACTATAAAATAACTTAAAATAAATTAATAAAACTAGTAGATATTGTTAAAGCTCGTACAATAGCTGTCGAGATAAAACAATATAAGATAACAGAAGAAGTAGTTAAAAAGTTATAATATAACTACCAATCCGTTATCAACAATGCTACGGTTCAAATAAGATATCACAAAACACTTGAATAGTTATAAAAATAAAAATTTATTTAATTTTAATTTTTATTCATTTAATTTATTTTTGATTTTTCAATTTTTAAAATTTTTTCTCAAAAATCCTCGTACTTTTTCCAACTATCCATTATTTGAAATTTAATGGTTTTGGATAGCTAAGGATTTAAATTGATTTCATTCATAATATATGGATCATTCACTGTAACATATATTAATTAAATCCTTAATATATATTATGAATAATCTCTTAATATTTGAATAGAAAAATTTTTAATTTATAATTAATAAAATTTTAATTTATGATATGTGTAACATTTTATCAATACGTTACATTACGTTAAGAAAATTTTTTTGTTATAATTAACTTTAATTAATATTAAATAATAAAATAATTTTTGTAGAAGAATCTTAATTATTAATAAATTAGTTATTAGTAATAAATAGAAAAATTTAGAAGAATAAATAGTTTAGTTTAGTAAAAGAATTATAACACCTTCTCGAAGTAATATTAATTTTATAATCTTTATTATTAATTATTTTTATTTAATTAGTAATTATTAGTAATTATTATTAATAAAAAATTAAAATAATTGTAAAGCCTCAATTGAAGCTTTAGTATATATAGTTAAAGAAAAAATAATTAGTTAAGCTTCAATTGAGAATTATTTTCAAATTCTATAAAAACCTTTTTATTATTCTGACTTATAAAAAGTCCACTTTTCAATGTTAATAAAAGATCAAATATAATTTTAAACTTAAATTATTAATAAAAGAGTCTTGTGTAAAATTTTTAAATAAATTTCTATTATTGTCTTTTCTAAATTTTTATCAAACCTTATTTAATAATAAAATAATTCAACCTATTCGCCAAACCCCTGATAATAATTCTCAATTCTATTTTAACAGAATACCTTGGATTATTATAACTACTGTACATTTAACTATTCTTAGTAAGATCAAAATGAGTCGCAATAATAATGACGTCTATGTAGCCTATGCTGCTGCCGATATGGAAGAACAAGAACCTCTACTTGATGATTCAGGATCCGTTAGAGAAGAAGCTGAGCCAATGGATGTTGATGATAATATGAGACGTCCACCAAGATTTTTTGGAGATAGAGTTATGGTGGAATCTTACATTGCTCATTGTAAAACAAACTTCGCAAATTATTCTCATCGCTTCTCTACCCCGGATAGGCAAGTAAGCTACCTTTTAAACAATATGGGAGGACAAGCCTATCAATGGGCTAGTAAACTTTTGGAAAGATATCCGTTACTTAAGCAAGATACTGAAGGATTCATCAAGAGAATCCGTAACACCTTTGGTGACCCCGATTTAGAATATCACTACCAACGTCAGTTCAGACGTTTACGCCAACATGGAATTGGTAATGTGTTAGATTACGTTAACGAATTCCGTCGTCTCGCTGTATTTATAGATACTGACGAAACCCTTTTAACTGACAACTTTTACCAAGGCTTAGATAGTCGTTTACAAGAAAGAATCGACAATATTTTCCCTCCTCCAGAAACCCTAGATGATCTTGCTCAACTTGCAGTCCGACTTGATCGTCATTTACTCCAACAAATGAATCACCGACAAAGAAAAAATAACCAGAGAAATTACAAAACCCCTCCATCTAGGCCTATTCCAAATCATTCTCGTGAAACTCCAGTTGTTATCCGTAACCGAAACTCTAACTTTGAACGCTGTGGTTATTGTAAAAGAATTGGTCATAATGAAGATAATTGTTTTAAACGTCAAAACGACATTAGACACCAACTAGACCATCCTACCAATATTTCTACTATTAGTGCTGAAGCCCAAGAAGAAAAGACATGTCCTGTAGTTACTTTTGAATTAATCAATAATAGTAAAACTATACCTACCCCATTTTTAATCGACACTGGTGCTTTTGCCTGTTTCCTTGATAAGAACTATGCTGAGCGACATGGAATCCAATACACCCTAGATCCTGAGATTAAATTTGTCCATGGCATTAATGGAAAATCTACCGTGTTTGGAAAGACTTCAGAGATACCTATCCATTATCAAAACTACTATAGTTCTATCACATTCCTTGTTATTAACTTAAATAACTATTCAGGCATCATTGGGTACAATTGGCTTAAGGGTAATAAAGCCACCTTTAACTTTAATAAGGAAATTATCTTAGAATTTCCGACATTAACTCCTAATTTAGATGAAGAACAATGTATTGAAGTCAATGTAATTAGGGACTTCACAGAACAAGATTTACTTTTTAGTGAAGAAGATAATAATCAAAAGGAACCCAGAATCCCAAATGAATTAATGGAAATTAAAGAGATTTTTGATGAAAAGCTACCAGAAGAATTACCACCACACAGAGTGTATGACTGCGCCATTGATTTAAAACCAAATTCAGTGCCATTCTATGGACCCTTATATTCGTTAACCCTTCAGGAACAAGAAACTTTAAAGGAATATATCGAAGAGAACTTGAGAAAAGGATTTATTAAGCCTTCTAAATCTCCTTATGGTGCTCCAGTATTATTTGTACCAAAGAAAGATGGTACGCTTCGCCTTTGTATTGACTATAGAAAACTTAATCAAGCCACAATTAGAAATTCATATCCGTTGCCATTAATCAAGGACTTACTCGACCGTGTTCAAGGATGCTCCTACTTTACTAAGCTAGATCTACCAGGTGCTTATAATTTAGTACGTATCAAGGATGGTGATCAAGCAAAAACTGCTTTTCGTACTAGATTCGGCCACTTTGAATATGAAGTAATGCCCTTTGGTCTTACCAATGCTCCAGCCACATTTCAATATTTCCTTAACGATATTTTAACTCCTGTATTGGATAAATTCGCCTTCTCCTATATAGATGATATACTAATTTTCTCAAAAACACGTGAAGAACACATTAGTCATGTCAAGAAAGTCTTGAGAATATTACTTGATAATGGACTTTATTGTAAATTAAAAAAATGTGAATTTTTTAAATCCTCTGTAGAATTTCTTGGATATCAAATTTCTGATAAAGGTATATCAATGTGTCAAGACAAAGTAGCCGCCATTCGGGATTGGCCTCGTCCAAAAACCGTGAAAGAAGTTCAGCAGTTTCTAGGTTTAGCAAATTTCTACCGCCGATTCATTTGCAATTTTTCAAAAATTGTTCAACCTTTGACAAAATTAACAAGAAAAGGTCAGGAATTTCACTGGAATAAAGAACAAGAAGCAGCCTTTACTATGCTAAAGGGTGCCTTTACCACCGACCCTATATTAATGATACCAGACCCTATTCAACCTTTTATAGTAGAAACCGATGCTAGCAATTACTCTGTGGGAGCTGTTTTATCTCAATACGATAAGAATAATAAATTACACCCTTGTGCTTTCATGTCAAAAGGACTAAAAAATGCGGAAGTACGATACGACATTTATGACAAAGAACTACTAGCCATAATATCGGCCCTTAAAGAATGGCATAATTATTTACAAGGATCTAAGGAACCATTCAAAATATTTTGTGACCATAAGAACCTTAAATTTCCAAAGAAACCTGAAGTACTCTCCGACAGACAAATTCGTTGGTTTGAATTTCTTTCAAAGTTTAATTATGAAATTGTCTACTGCAGTGGAGCCTCAAACAAGAAAGCCGATATACTATCAAGACGACCTGATTTATTTATTGGACTTATTACTTCTTTTAACGATAATGAACTATTCTTTGATGAAATCAAAAAACAATATCAATTTGATCTTGAAATTCAAAATATTATAAATTCAATTAAAGTAAAGGGTGAGTTTAATAAAAATTATGAAATTATTAACGATATTCTTTATTATAATAATAGGATTTATTTGCCTTTAAACATGAGAATTCCCACTATTCAAAAATATCATGCTACGCCAGTTGCCGGTCATTTTGGTACAAAGAAGACAGAAGAATTAATTACCAGATACTACTATTGGCCTAAGTTGCATGACGATGTTGATCTGTTTATCAAGAAATGTGTTATATGCGCCACTAGAAAAGAAACAACACATTCTCCATACGGACTGAACCAACTTACAGAAACCCCTTCTTTACCATGGACCTTCATCAACGTTGATTTTATTACAGACTTACCAGAATCTTCAGGCTATACTACCATTATGAATGTTGTTGACCAATTTAGCAAGATGATTCATTTAATTCCCGTTACTGGTACTCCCTCTGCCGAAGACGTTGCCAATTTGTTTCTTCAAAATATCTTCCGTATTCATGGCTTACCACATTCTATTACTTCTGATCGTGGAAGTCAATTTACTTCTCATTTTTGGAAAAAGCTTCTCAACCTACTCAAGATTGAATGCAAATATTCGACTGCTCATCATCACCAAAGCAATGGACAAGTAGAAAGACTAAACGGTATTGTAACCCAAACACTTAGATGTTTTGCTCATGACGAACCTCAATTATGGTCCTATTATCTTCCTCTTGTGGAATTTTCTATTAATAATTCTATTAATGCTACTACGAAAAAGTCTCCTTTTGAAATTGTTTATGGATATAATCTTAGTTTTGATCCAGATCTTAGCTTTACTAGTGCTTCAAATCATGCGGAATTCACAACCCTTGACTGGAAAGTTCATTTTAATTCTATTTACAATAATATTAATTCAAGTAAACTTTTATATAAAGAAAACGCTGATAAACATCGCTCTGAAGGACCTTTATTTAAAATTGGTGATTTCGTTTGGGTCAAACAAATTCCATCGTTGAAGAAATTGAAAAAATTTGCCTCCAGAAGAATTGGACCTTTTAAAATCTTGGAAATATTATCCCCTGTTACATTTAAGTTAGAACTCCCGCCTAATTCCAAGGCCTCAGATGTTGTGCATATAGAAAGACTTGATAAATTCCTTTAGACGTCTGGAATCCGTCTTTGAGAAGGGACCTTATCAATACGTTACATTACGTTAAGGAAATTTTTTTGTTATAATTAACTTTAATTAATATTAAATAATAAAATAATTTTTGTAGAAGAATCTTAATTATTAATAAATTAGTCATTAGTAATAAATAGAAAAATTTAGAAGAATAAATAGTTTAGTTTAGTAAAAGAATTATAACACCTTCTCGAAGTAATATTAATTTTATAATCTTTATTATTAATTATTTTTATTTAATTAGTAATTATTAGTAATTATTATTAATAAAAAATTAAAATAATTGTAAAGCCTCAATTGAAGCTTTAGTATATATAGTTAAAGAAAAAATAATTAGTTAAGCTTCAATTGAGAATTATTTTCAAATTCTATAAAAACCTTTTTATTATTCTGACTTATAAAAAGTCCACTTTTCAATGTTAATAAAAGATCAAATATAATTTTAAACTTAAATTATTAATAAAAGAGTCTTGTGTAAAATTTTTAAATAAATTTCTATTATTGTCTTTTCTAAATTTTTATCAAACCTTATTTAATAATAAAATAATTCAACCTATTCGCCAAACCCCTGATACATTTTTGCATATCATATATTATATATTTAATTATGACATATAATAAAATTATATTATTCAATTAATTATGCCCTTTTTTAGACATAAATAATAATTTTTCTGTCGAGGTATCTTCTGTTTTGTGTGTAACAGTTGCCTCTTTTAGTAAAAATTATAATTAAATTCTATGTCATAATTTCAAATTATAAAATATTATACAATAAAGTTAATTAATAAAATAAACCTTAAATAATAATAAAATACCTATAACTATTTTAATAATAAAATTTTGTAAAATTTTATAAGTATAAAATATTATAAGTAATTATACTAATACTAATAATAAAGGTCTTAAATAACTATATACAAATAATATAACTATATAATAAAAATATTAATAATTACTAGAAAAATGTATAAAAATTATATATTATAATTTTTATATTTTAAAAATAGAGTTAAACACTAGTAAGGAATATAAATAGTTGAAGGTTAAATCCTAAAATTCTAGCTAATTCAACTATTTATGTTCATTCCTTAACAGAATGCCCTTCGTTAAAACTCAAGCTACTCCGTTGCTGAGTTATATTTAACGACATTTTTGAAATGTACATTTCTGTTCATTAGTACTCCAGTTTCTGGGTCTGTTAAGACTACTGTATTGAACTGTTTCTGGACCACTTTGAGAGGTCCTACAAAGAAAGGTTCCAATTTTGTTCTACTGAAGTTTCTTACCAAAACTAGGTCACCTACTTTTATTTTCTTAGCTTGGTTCATACTTAATTTTTCTTCTCTTCTCATAGACCAATATTTATTAGCCGTCTTTACATTTTCAGCAGCTTCTAGGGTCCATCGGTAGTGATTTATAAACTTTTCCAAAAGAATTTCATCGGAACTCTTGTTTTGATCTTTAGTGGGTCGGGCAGCTATATCAAAAGGTTGTTGGTCTTCCCTACCATAAACTAGCTCAAAACTTGAATGTTTCGAAGCCGTATTCTTTGTAGTTCTTAAGGCCCAAAGCGCGGAAGGTAGAACTTCATCCCAGTCTTTATTTTCTTTCCCTAAAAGTCTTAAAAGTTTCCCAATTTCCTTATTTCGGTTTTCTGTTAATCCATTACTTTCAGGGTGGTAGGGAACTGTGAACTTCACATATACGTCATATAGGTCTAGAAATATCTTTGTCATATCTGAGGTAAATTGAGTTCCATTATCTGTAGTAATAACTTGTGGTACCCCATGTCTTGCAAACACATTTATTAAAAACTTTATCACGTCCAGAGAAGTAACAGTTTCCACCGCTTCGGCTTCTACCCATTTAGTAAAATAGTCAACTATGACTATTATATATTGTTTACTATTTCTTGTCTTAGGTAATGGCCCAATAATATCCAAACCTAGATGTACAAATGGTCCTTCCACTTTAGTAGCTTTGTCCTCAGTTGGTTCTGGATAAGGTTGTGGTCTATTTACTTGACACTTCTCACACTTGCTAATAATTCTTTTAATATCCGCTATCATATCATTCCAATAATAATTTTTCTTTAACCTTTGATAAGTCTTATAATAACCTTCATGACCTACGTTATGTGCTTGAAATATTAACTTTACTTTTTCTTCTACAGTAGATATTAGCCGACGTAAGTTATTACCATCTACGAAATAGTCCTTCCCATCTATGGTAGTAAATTTTTCAGCTATAAACTCCTTAATAACTTTGGTTAATAACTCTTCATTATTAGTTTTATTAATTTTTGTTACCAGTATCTTTTTCTCCTCTTTATTCTTCATTCTTGATAATGCATCAGCTATAACATTATTCTTTCCTTTATCATATTGAATATCAATATCCAACTGACTTACTGTAAGACACCATCTGTTGTGACGTGCACTATTTGGTTCCTTATTTTTAAATAAACCCAAAAGTGGTTTATGGTCCGTATAAACCATAGTAGTGTACGGGTTTCCTAAAATATAAGGTTTTAACTTACTCACGCAAAAGAATAACGCAGCACCTTCTAACTCTGTTATTCCATAGTTCTTCTCCGCTTTACTAAGACTTCGACTAATATAATGTACAGGGTGTTCTATTTTGTTAGTTTCATCTTCTTGTAATAAAACACCACCCACTCCTTCATACGACGCGTCCGTACGTATGATAAAAGGCTTATCAAATTCAGGAAACTTTAAAATGGGAGCGTTTATCAGTTTTTCTTTTAATACTTTAAATGCTTTTTCATGTTTTTCTTCCCATTTATATCGTACATTTTTCTTTAATAACTCACATAAGGGCGCGGTTACTTGAGAATAATTAGGAATAAAATTTCGATAATATCCTACTGCACCCAAAAACGAACGTAACTCATGAATATTTCCTGGAGCTTCCCACTTCCTTATGGCTTCTATTTTACTTTCCAAAGGACTCAAACCTTTAGTAGATAACCTGTGACCTAATACATTTACTTCTTCCTTCATAAAACTACATTTCTCAAGATTTATTTTTAATTCATTTTCTTTCAATATTTCAAATACTCTCTTAATATGTTCCATGTGTTCTTCCACACTCTTGGAATATATGAGTACATCATCAATAAATTTATATACACAATTTCCTATTAAAGGAAATAATATCTTATTCATTTCCCTCTGAAAAGTTGCTGGTGCATTAGTTAACCCAAACGGCATGACCTTAAACTGATAGTTACCAAACTTGGTAGTAAAACTAGTAACCTCAGTGCTTTCCTCATGCATAGAAATTTGATGATAACCTGAATATAAGCCCATAGTAGTGAATATTTTGGCTCCGTTCAGACTATCAAATATTTCATCAATATAGGGGAGTGAATAAGAGTCCTTTTCCGTGAGGTCGTTCACTCTCCTATAGTCCACACACATTCTCCACTTACCATTATGTTTTGGAACCAGAACTACAGGGGAGGACCATTCTGAATAGGACGGCTCTATTAACTTTTTTTCTATTAGCTTAGTTAACTCTTCTTTTAGTATATTTGATTTAAATTTAGTTAACCTATAAGCTCTTTGTTTAACTGGTTTTACACCAGCCTTTAGATTTATTTTATGTGGTGATAATTTAGAAGGCGTTAATTCCTCAGAAGACGTCGCAATAATCTCTAAGTTTTCTTCCAAAAGTCGGAGTATTTCTTTCCGTTTATCTTTTGGTAAGGTGTTCAAGAATATCTCATTGTGTATATACTCCTGAGGTGGTAAACCTTCAATAGACTTCAAGCTTTTAGTATCTCCATCTGGTATCTTCCTAATAGTACATACCAATTTTCCTTCATTATAATATTGGTTATTGATAGGTACTATTTCTTCTACTACACCTCTTTCTTTCACTTGACATAAGCTCTTGGTTACTGGATTTATATATAATAAATTATCTACTTGAGTTTTATAATTTATTAACATATCATAGAACGGTTCTTCTTTTTCAAGTATTCTGAAGTCAACCACTAGTTCTACCTCTCCTATTCTAACTGGTATACGCACCACAGTACCCTCAGAGTATTCTTCATCAGTAGTAGCTAGTCGAATACGTCCTTTGCTTATTCCTACCACTTCATATTCCTTTGGTAGTCTTTTGTAAAAAGAAGATGTAATAACATTTAAGTTACTACATGTATCCACCAGTAGTTTTCCTGGTATCCCATCCACAGTCGCATCCACCATTGCTATATCCTCTTCTGAAGCTTCATTATTCTTACTTATATAGTCATGGTTGATATTATTTAATAAGGTTGTAGTAGCTACTATGTTATTTAATGCACCTGATACCTTGCTTTGTACTTTCTCTAACTTTAGTCCTTGGGAAAGTTGTGTTCTTATTTTTGGGCATACATTAAATAACTGTCCATAAGTAATATCACATTTAGCTGTGTTTAAATCTTCAAAAATATCATAATCACTGGTATCACCTCTCATTTGGATATTACGTGTGACTTTCTCCTCTTTAGTTTTATCTTTTTCTTTATCTTTAGTCATTTTCAATAACGTCGGTAGAATATCTGTATTTTTCTTTTTAGCTTTTTCTACTTCTACTTTATCTTCCGTATCAATACTGACCTCCATATCTTCGTTTTCTTCTCTTTCGTTTTTATTTATGGTGGTTGGTGGTTTACTTCTTTGTTTTTCTCTGAGTCTTTTACTTTCCTCTTTTTCCTTGTTAATATTAGGTTGACTCAGAACAGACGTGTCAAGTTGGTTCTTGGGTTGTGATGGTGAACCTGATTCTAAACTCTCATTACTGAGTTCACGTTCTTGTTGCTTCCTAGTAGCAGGGGTAACTATTGGTCTTGGGTCTTCTTTTAATGATTTTTGTACTCTTTTCTTGGAAGAGTCTTCTTCATCATTAGCTTTTCCTTTAGCTGCAGCAATAATTTTATCTTCAATAGAAGATATTTCTTCATTATCTGATAAGTCAGAATACTCAGAATATTCAGAGTACTCATTATTATCAACTGAACTGTTATTAAGTGAAGCTATTTTTGGCTTACTGGGAGTGCTTCTTCTCCCACTATCTAATTTAAATGACCTTTTCTGGCCTTTTATTTGTTTTCTTCTACTATAGCACTCAGTTTAGGACAATGATATTGAAAGTGTCCCTTCTCGTTGCAAAAGTAGCAAGTTTTGATAGTTAAGTTTCTCATTTTCTCCGTCAACTCATTCATAGGATCTTTCTTATCGTTACCATAATTCGCTATTGTTGGCTTCTTGTTCCTTTCATAGCTATCTTCTTTTCTTTCATATTTATTTTTATATCTTTTATCAGAGTTAGAAGAGGTGGATACATCATAATTGTTAGCTTTATGACGATTTCT